>JACEFZ010016090.1:0-75000 GCA_014155875.1 Cepaea nemoralis
ATGTATAATGATTGATGGTGTCTTTGATTTCTTGTGGAAGATTGTTCCACAACTGAGTGGCAGAGTATGCTAAGCTTGTTTTATATGTCTATCCTAGGTTTAGGGACTTGAAGTATATTTAGTCATTCGCTATGTCTTGCTTTAGATTTAAACAATGGCCAAAGGTAGCTTGGAGCATTTTGAAATAGGATTTTGTGAATTAGTTTAGCCTTATTAAAAAGTAGGCGTTTGTGGAGAGGCAGTAACTGAAGACGTTCATGTAGGTTAGAATTGTCTGTAAGCTTATTACTATTGATTAAACGCACTGCCTTTTCTAGAGTGAATAGAGGCATTTTGTTATTGATTTGGAATATCCATCCCAGATTGTGGAGCAATAATCAATATGTGTTTGTATGTGGGAAACATAGAATATCTTTCTTGTGTTTTTGTCGAGGAAATTTTTAATTTTGGCAAGTTGGTATACTTTTTTGGCTATTTGTTTAACTTGAGCATGAACATAATTAAAGGATAGATTTTGATCTCTGATAAGTCCCAGTGCCTTGTGCTCGGTTACTCTTTCTATAGGCGTGCTACCAAGGTGCAGCTGAAGAGTCTCAGCGAGTTTAGAGTGTGAAGTCTTTGCCTGGTTCCTATTAACATAGTTTTTGTTTTAGAAATGTTAATTTGCATGCGGTTTGCATGACTCCAGTTAACTACACTATTTTCCCTGTTGCAAGGATAATTCTAGCACATTACGATCAACAGCGTTTGTATGTACTGTGAAGTCGTTCTGCAAATAGATCGCAGGACGACGACAGATATAAGGGAAGATCATTTATATTAAATGGCAAATAACAGAGGGCCAAGTATAGACCCCTGAGGTACTCCAATATTAATGGTAATGGCTTGAGCTAGAGATTTATTGTGTGATACTAATTGTTTTCTGTCTAATAAAAAATGTTTATTAATGTCACTATATTAAAGCTTACTTTCATTGTTTCTAGTTTTTTAATTAGAATAGTATGATCTATCATATCAAATGCTTTTCTAAAGTCTATAAACACCGTTCCACATAGAGTATTGTTGTTAATATTTTGATGCCAGTTTTCTATCATGTTTGTTAGGGCTGTATGACAAGAATATTTTGGCCGAAATCCTGACTGACTGTCAACTATTAGTTTGTGGCGAACTAAGTGCTCTAGTGTTGTTTTGTGGATGTGCTTTTCTAGCGGTTTGGATAGTGAGGATAATATGGAAATAGGCCTATAATTACTCATGAGACGTTCGTCTAATGAACCAGCTTTTAAATGAGGATACACTTTAGCGATTTTAAAGGCTGATGGGAAGTGACCTTTGGTGAGGCATTGATTATATATGTAAAAGTTATTGACTCGCAGATCGCCGGTGCAGCATAGCGAAGGATTTGATTACTGATTCCATCAAGTCCTGATGGGTTATTGTTTTCCGGGAAGGTTAACCCGGTCAACAAATGCCCGCAGAAGTCGGATGTGTCGGCCTAATGGCGCAAGAACACAGCTCTGCTGTAAACAGGCACAACGCAATCACATCCGGAAAAAAAACTCCGGATGAACGCAGAAGAAGAAGAAGAAGAGTTATTATTTTTTTAGGTTACTGGGATGAGTAAATACTTCAGTGGTCGTCATTAGCAGTATGTTGGAAGGAATGTCATCATAGCATTTGTTCTTATAGAATTATAATAAAGATATGTCATGAGACGCATTTGGTATTGCAGCCTTCAGTTGGTTTATGTCGGACTGAAAGAATTTACTTTAATGAGGAAGGGAACTGGACAACCCATCTCATATTGTGGCCTCGTGTGAAGGCCTAATACTCGCACCCTAACGGCAGTGTCTTCTATTGCACTATGTTTACCTTTTTAATTCCAATTCTTGATAAGAGTGACCTCTTTCAAAGCGTCACTTATCGATTTGGCTGTAGTGCCATGGAGTTTAAGAGTATTTTCTCATTCGTGGAATTTATGGTTAACATAGTATCATAGATGACACGACACTGATTGATTGAGCTGAGCCATAGTTGTTACTTGTTACGTTTCCGAGACTGGCTGAATGTTATCTTTGGATATACATTATGTGATGATTGACACCACTCCACAATGAACTATTACAACATAACATTGATGCAGTTTTAATACATTATATTGTCATCTCTCTTCACAAACACTTTATACACTTCATGATCATATTAAAATAATGTCAATATAAGATACTTGCAAGCGACATCTGCATTCAAACTCTGTTGATGTAGAATACTTGCAAACAACATCTGCATTCAAACTCTAAATGGCAGCAAAGTGAAATTCTGCCATAGCCATTATTCATTTTCAGACTGTCTGAATTCGAACTCGGTTCAAACTTGAATGATGCTTTTGGAGGAGACACTGTCCCCTACTCAGCAACTTGCTTGTCTGAAGCTCAATACTCTATACTTCCGCACTCTATGCCCCCCATAATGGGTCATGGCACTCACCACCGGTTCACACACAAAAATGTGAAGCATTCTTTTAACACATAGCATTCAATTTGACTACTAATATCTAATTAATTTAATGTATCTTGTCTGTATGGCACAGACTAGATACATTAAATTAATTAGATATTAGTAGTCAAATTGAATGCTATGTGTTAAAAGAATGCTTCACATTTTTGTGTGTGAACCGGTGGTGAGTGCCATGACCCATTATGGGGGCATAGAGTGCGGAAGTATAGAGTATTGAGCTTCAGACAAGCAAGTTGCTGAGTAGGGGACAGTGTCTCCTCCAAAAGCATCATTCAAGTTTGAACCGAGTTCGAATTCAGACAGTCTGAAAATGAATAATGGCTATGGCAGAATTTCACTTTGCTGCCATTTAGAGTTTGAATGCAGATGTTGTTTGCAAGTATTCTACATCAACAGAGTTTGAATGCAGATGTCGCTTGCAAGTATCTTATATTGACATTATTTTAATATGATCATGAAGTGTATAAAGTGTTGTGAAGAGATGACAATATAATGTATTAAAACTGCATCAATGTTATGTTGTAATAGTTCATTGTGGAGTGGTGTCAATCATCACATAATGTATATCCAAAGATAACATTCAGCCAGTCTCGGAAACGTAACAAGTAACAACTATGGCTCAGCTCAATCAATCAGTGTCGTGTCATCTATGATACTATGTTAACCATAAATTCCACGAATGAGAAAATACTCTTAAACTCCATGGCACTACAGCCAAATCGATAAGTGACGCTTTGAAAGAGGTCACTCTTATCAAGAATTGGAATTAAAAAGGTAAACATAGTGCAATAGAAGACACTGCCGTTAGGGTGCGAGTATTAGGCCTTCACACGAGGCCACAATATGAGATGGGTTGTCCAGTTCCCTTCCTCATTAAAGTAAATTCTTTCAGTCCGACATAAACCAACTGAAGGCTGCAATACCAAATGCATCTCATGACATATCTTTATTATCATTCTATGAGAACAAATGCTATGATGACATTCCTTCCAACATACTGCTAATGACGACCACTGAAGTATTTACTCATCCCAGTAACCTAAAAAATAATAACTCTTCTTCTTCTTCTTCTGCGTTCATCCGGAGTTTTTTTTCCGGATGTGATTGCGTTGTGCCTGTTTACAGCAGAGCTGTGTTCTTGCGCCATTAGGCCGACACATCCGACTTCTGCGGGCATTTGTTGACCGGGTTAACTTCCCGGAAAACAATAACCCATCAGGACTTGATGGAATCAGTAATCAAATCCTTCGCTATGCTGCACCAGCGATCTGCAAGTCACTAACTTTTATATATAATCAATGTCTCACCAAAGGTCACTTCCCATCAGCCTTTAAAATTGATAAAGTATATCATCATTTAAAAGCTGGTTCATTAGGCGAACGTCTCATGAGTAATTATAGGTCAATTTCCATATTATCCTCACTATCCAAACCGCTAGAAAAGCACATCCACAAAACAACACTAGAGCACTTAGTTCGCCACAAACTAATAGTTGACAGTCAGTCAGGATTTCGGCCAAAATATTCTTGTCATACAGGCCCTAACAAACATGATAGAAAACTGGCATCAAAATATTAACAACAATACTCTATGTGGAACGGTGTTTATAGACTTTAGAAAAGCATTTCGATATGATAGATCATACTATTCTAATTAAAAAACTAGAAACAATGAAAGTAAGCTTTAATATAGTGACATTAATAAATCATTTTTATTAGACAGAAAACAATTAGTATCACACAATAAATCTCTATCTCAAGCCATTACCATTAATATTGGAGTACTTCAGGGGTCTACACTTGGCCCTCTGTTATTTGCCATTTATATAAATGATCTTCCCTTATATCTGTCGTCGTCCTGCGATCTATTTGCAGAACGACTTCACAGTACATACAAACGCTGTTGATCGTAATGTGCTAGAATTATCCTTGCAACAGGAAATAGTGTAGTTAACTGGAGTCATGCAAACCGCATGCAAATTAACATTTCTAAAACAAAAACTATGTTAATAGGAACCAGGCAAAGACTTCACACTCTAAACTCGCTGAGAACTCTTCAGCTGCACCTTGGTAGCACGCCTATAGAAAGAGTAACCGAGCACAAGGCACTGGGACTTATCAGAGATCAAAATCTATCCTTTAATTATGTTCATGCTCAAGTTAAACAAATAGCCAAAAAAGTATACCAACTTGCCAAAATTAAAAATTTCCTCGACAAAAACACAAGAAAGATATTCTATGTTTCCCACATACAAACACATATTGATTATTGCTCCACAATCTGGGATGGATATTCCAAATCAATAACAAAATGCCTCTATTCACTCTAGAAAAGGCAGTGCGTTTAATCAATAGTAATAAGCTTACAGACAATTCTAACCTACATGAACGTCTTCAGTTACTGCCTCTCCACAAACGCCTACTTTTTAATAAGGCTAAACTAATTCACAAAATCCTATTTCAAAATGCTCCAAGCTACCTTTGGCCATTGTTTAAATCTAAAGCAAGACATAGCGAATGACTAAATATACTTCAAGTCCCTAAACCTAGGATAGACATATAAAACAAGCTTAGCATACTCTGCCACTCAGTTGTGGAACAATCT
Source organism: Cepaea nemoralis (assembly GCA_014155875.1). Classification (NCBI taxonomy): domain Eukaryota; kingdom Metazoa; phylum Mollusca; class Gastropoda; order Stylommatophora; family Helicidae; genus Cepaea; species Cepaea nemoralis. Next base: position 5,122 of record JACEFZ010016090.1, read on the forward strand.
TCCACAAGAAATCAAAGACACCATCAATCATTATACATACAGTCGCAACCTGTTTGAACACTACATGCCCCCATAAAAAAAAAACAACAAAGACAATAATAATGGCAAATTATCTCGAACGACAACTAGCCAAAAAACATTCCCTTATGATATATGATTTATAATGCCCAAGTTAAACATTGCCTCAGTGAGTCATGTATTATTGATTATTTTTCATGCGTTTTAATGCTTATTGTTCTTTTGTTGTCAAAGATTTGCTTCATAAGGGATGTTGAATGAAAGAATGTATGAGAGGAAATAGAAAAGAAGGGCAGAATGTCAGATGGGCCTGCGTGCCCAATTCTAAACCCTTTGAAAATAAAGATCTTTGCTCGTTCCATGCATTGTTTATGTTCACAGCATTCATTTTACCATGTTTTTTTAATGTGAAAATAACATGCATCACAGATAAATGATGTGCAAAAGATGAGTGGTTGGAAGGGTTGAATGTAAGACAGGGTGCGTACCCAATTTGTGACCCTTTGAAAATGAATTTCAATCCTTTCCTAGACAATTCCTAGAAAATTGTCTGCTACTCCTTTTCATGAAATCCTACAGCCATACTGCCTCTGTTGAGAATTTAACCCTGACCAATGTCTTGGTAGACAAGCACATTGACGACAATACCATTGCAGCTTCTATCAAATGCATTTTTTTTGCAAAATCACACAACACAGGTAACAAATAAAGTGACATTACAACTATATTAACAAATGTCTTAAAATGCTTACGTCATCAAGCGGTATTGCAGAATGTGTGCTACGTAAATCAGCAGATGACAGGGGCAGGTGGGCTGGCCTGCTGAATAATAAAGATATGGATAAAAACATCTCTAAATATTGTTTATTTTTTACTTTCTATCTGTGTTCACAATAATAATACAGATTCACTCAGTGGGAGAAAGAAAATATGTCCTTGTTTTCTGGTTTTTAGCATGCCAAAGTCAACAGCTGTTTAGACCATATTAAAACTGCAACATTCACCCTTGTGCAGTAATTTGTCACCCACATGAAACAATAAATGCCTTTTTAATCAAACGCACAACATCAGTGGTTCTCAAATTGTGTTGGGTTCCCTTTTCTCTTGCCTGCTAGAACACACATAAAAATGTACAACTTTTTCCATATTAAGTTTCTTGCAAATTCATGGAAGTTCAGGCAATGACTGCAGCTCTGAGATAGTTTTATGAGACTCCATTCAATACAGCAGTCATCATAAGTGATTATCAGTCAATGCGCTGGAAGATTCAGTCTGGGTGTTTCTGGCATCAATGGCGGACATGCTGGGAGGCAGTGGACCTACTGCAGCTCTGATGCCTCAACTGTCCTGGTCATGTATGTGGAACTGAAAAGGATGATTGGCTGGCATTTATAGAAAAGGTATTTGATAGAGAAAAGGTATTTGATAGAGAAAAGGCATTTGATAGAGTAGCTAGAAACAAGCTGTGGGAAATCCTTAAACAATATGGAGTGAGTACACATCTAACAAACCTATGTAGAAGCTTATACAACAACAGTGAATGCATAGTGAGAGCAACTGGAGGACACTCAGAACCCTTCACTATGAGATCTGGAGTATGACAAAGGTTGTGTCCTGTCCCCTCTCTTGTTCATAACATGTATAGACAACATATGTAAAGAAACCAGCCAAAGAGAGACTGCAAGAACACCGCATGAAGAGAACACAGAAGAAGAACCGTCCGCAAATTATACCATTAGAGAATTCCTGTTTGCGGACGACCAAGCACTAATAGCAAAATCAGAAGCTGAATTACAGGACCACATGAATAGTCTAAACGAAATGCGTAGGGAACATAATATGAAAATTAGCACAAGTAAAACAGAGGTAATGAAAAGAAGAAAAAACAACAGTTCGCCTAAACGAACATCCCTTGAAACAAGTAAAGAGTTTCAAGTACCTAGGAAGTATAATATCATCAAATGGCAAATCAGAAGACTAAAAGTAGTAGCAGATATATAAGCTAGAGTTCAAAGAGAGAAAATGCAAAATTAAAAAAAAAATTATTTGGACTTTTCTTTAGCATTTTGTATTTGAAATTGCTGATCCATGTACAAGAACAATTAGTGTTTCTTTGACTTCTATACACTTGGTATGGCATCTTTGTGTGGATATAATACATGAGCTTCTTGTTGGCCACCTCCTTGCTCTCTGCCTACAAAAGGTGATGGTGCTATCACATCACAGACTGCAGGATCTTAATATACCTTGATAGACTGGTGAATCTTCTGGAAGACAATTAATTCTGGTGCATTGGTGTTCAGGTCATCTGAGCTCTGACAAGGGCTGGCAACTATCGAAGTGAGGCTTGGTGAAGACTTTTCTCTGACCCGGCACCAAAGTACCAGATCCACAGAACTAAGTTGCCGAGCTCTCCCTCCCTTCTCCAATCTCAGAAACCAGCAAAGTGTGCAAGACTGGTACTGGAACTTGACATCTGTAGTGAGGCATAATAGGATGCAACCAGGTCATGATTCAGCACAGCACATACCGACTGGCACAGTTGGCTCCGCGGTGAAGGGATGGATTACAAATGCAATTTCGGGACGTCAAAGGATATGCAACTGAACAAAGACGTACATTAAAATTATTTCTTCCAAAGGTTCCACGGATTTCATTGTGAACTAGACTCCAACCAAACACCCGGATTAGAACTCAATATACCAATTTTGCTTCATTATGAAAAATGATTATAGTTACCTCCTCACAACTTCTACAAATATTCTGTTGCATCTTGAGCATGTTAAATCCTGAAATATTTATTACACAAAGTTAATGTAAAATGAATTCATTGTTTGTAAATAATCATCTTTGTATAGTCTTAGAATATCAATGACAGACATAACAAACAAACAATATAACATACTTCTACCATCTTTCATCTCCCAAAGGTGATTAGGCCTTCAACTGGAGGCCAGCATGACCGAATGGATAACAGTACTTGTTCTTAAACTTCCTGTGTGCTGATGTCGAGGTAGTGGGTCAACCCTTAAACTGTCAGTTGGATTAAAATGGCGACTTCTTGTCCTTGACTTGAGGACGTAAATTACAAGTACCTCAGAAGTCAGTGTAGGTTTACCTGATGGTGAGGGACACTGTAATAGGGAAAGCTAATCCGTGTGCAAAAATCAGTCCAGTGCATTGTATAGACTATGCTTGAGTTCAAAGCTAGCGAATGAAAAAAACAAAAGGCCTTCAACTGACACCAGCTCTCTGTAGACTTGTTCAACTAACTGACACCAGCTCTCTGTAGACTTGTTCACTATTGGCCTTCAACTAACTGACACCAGCTCTCTGTAGACTTGTTCACTATTGGCCTTCAACTAACTGACACCAGCTCTCTGTAGACTTGTTCACTATTGGCCTTCAACTAACTGATACCAGCTCTCTGTAGACTTGTTCACTATTGGTCTTCAACTAACTGACACCAGCTCTCTGTAGACTTGTTCACTATTGGTCTTCAACTAACTGTACACCAGCTCTCTGTAGACTTGTTCACTATTGGTCCTTCAACTAACTGATCACCAGCTCTCTGTAGACTTGTTCACTATTGGTCTTCAACTAACTGACACCAGCTCTCTGTAGACTTGTTCACTATTGGTCTTCAACTAACTGACACCAGCTCTCTGTAGACTTGTTCACTATTGGTCTTCAACTAACTGACACCAGCTCTCTGTAGACTTGTTCACTATTGGTCTTCAACTAACTGACACCAGCTCTCTGTAGACTTGTTCACTATTGGTCTTCAACTAACTGACACCAGCTCTCTGTAGACTTGTTCACTATTGGTCTTCAACTAACTGACACCAGCTCTCTGTAGACTTGTTCACTATTGGTCTTCAACTAACTGACACCAGCTCTCTGTAGACTTGTTCACTATTGGTCTTCAACTAACTGACACCAGCTCTCTGTAGACTTGTTCACTATTGGTCTTCAACTAACTGACACCAGCTCTCTGTAGACTTGTTCACTATTGGTCTTCAACTAACTGACACCAGCTCTCTGTAGACTTGTTCACTATTGGTCTTCAACTAACTGACACCAGCTCTCTGTAGACTTTATCACTATTGGTCTTCAACTAACTGACGCCAGCTCTCTGTAGACTTGTTCACTATTGGTCTTCAACTAACTGACACCAGCTCTCTGTAGACTTGTTCAACTAACTGACACCAGCTCTCTGTAGACTTGTTCACTATTGGCCTTCAACTAATTGACACCAGCTCTCTGTAGACTTGTTCACTATTGGCCTTCAACTAACTGACACCAGCTCTCTGTAGACTTGTTCAACTAACTGACACCAGCTCTCTGTAGACTTGTTCACTATTGGCCTTCAACTAACTGACACCAGCTCTCTGTAGACTTATTCACTATTGGCCTTCAACTAACTGACACCAGCTCTCTGTAGACTTGTTCACTATTGGCCTTCAACTAACTGACACCAGCTCTCTGTAGACTTGTTCAACTAACTGACACCAGCTCTCTGTAGACTTGTTCACTATTGGCCTTCAACTAACTGACACCAGCTCTCTGTAGACTTGTTCACTATTGGCCTTCAACTAACTGACACCAGCTCTCTGTAGACTTGTTCAACTAACTGACACCAGCTCTCTGTAGACTTGTTCACTATTGGCCTTCAACTAACTGACACCAGCTCTCTGTAGACTTGTTCACTATTGGCCTTCAACTAACTGACACCAGCTCTCTGTAGACTTGTTCACTATTGGCCTTCAACTAACTGATACCAGCTCTCTGTAGACTTGTTCAACTAACTGACACCAGCTCTCTGTAGACTTGTTCAACTAACTGACACCAGCTCTCTGTAGACTTGTTCAACTAACTGACACCAGCTCTCTGTAGACTTGTTCACTATTGGCCTTCAACTAACTGACACCAGCTCTCTGTAGACTTGTTCACTATTGGCCTTCAACTAACTGATACCAGCTCTCTGTAGACTTGTTCAACTAACTGACACCAGCTCTCTGTAGACTTGTTCACTATTGGCCTTCAACTAACTGACACCAGCTCGCTGTAGACTTGTTCACTATTGGTCTTCAACTAACTGACACCAGCTCTCTGTAGACTTGTTCACTACTGGTCTTCAACTAACTGACACCAGCTCTCTGTAGACTTGTTCACTATTGGTCTTCAACTAACTGACACCAGCTCTCTGTAGACTTGTTCACTATTGGTCTTCAACTAACTGACACCAGCTCTCTGTAGACTTTATCACTATTGGTCTTCAACTAACTGACGCCAGCTCTCTGTAGACTTGTTCACTATTGGTCTTCAACTAACTGACACCTGCTCTCTGTAGACTTGTTCACTATTGGTCTTCAACTAACTGACACCAGCTCTCTGTAGACTTGTTCAACTAACTGACACCAGCTCTCTGTAGACTTGTTCACTATTGGCCTTCAACTAACTGACACCAGCTCTCTGTAGACTTGTTCACTATTGGCCTTCAACTAACTGACACCAGCTCTCTGTAGACTTGTTCAACTAACTGACACCAGCTCTCTGTAGACTTGTTCACTATTGGCCTTCAACTAACTGACACCAGCTCTCTGTAGACTTGTTCACTATTGGCCTTCAACTAACTGACACCAGCTCTCTGTAGACTTGTTCAACTAACTGACACCAGCTCTCTGTAGACTTGTTCACTATTGGCCTTCAACTAACTGACACCAGCTCTCTGTAGACTTGTTCACTATTGGCCTTCAACTAACTGACACCAGCTCTCTGTAGACTTGTTCAACTAACTGACACCAGCTCTCTGTAGACTTGTTCACTATTGGCCTTCAACAAACTGTCACCAGCTCTCTGTAGACTTGTTCAACTAACTGACACCAGCTCTCTGTAGACTTGTTCAACTAACTGACACCAGCTCTCTGTAGACTTGTTCAACTAACTGACACCAGCTCTCTGTAGACTTGTTCAACTAACTGACACCAGCTCTCTGAGACTTGTTCACTATTGGCCTTCAACTAACTGACACCAGCTCTCTGTAGACTTGTTCAACTAAGTGACATCAGCTCTCTGTAGACTTGTTCAACTAACTGACACCAGCTCTCTGTAGACTTGTTCAACTAACTGACACCAGCTCTCTGTAGACTTGTTCACTATTGGCCTTCAACTAACTGACACCAGCTCTCTGTAGACTTGTTCAACTAACTGACACCAGCTCTCTGTAGACTTGTTCAACTAACTGACACCAGTTCTCTGTAGACTTGTTCAACTAACTGACACCAGCTCTCTGTAGACTTGTTCAACTAACTGACACCAGCTCTCTGTAGACTTGTTCAACTAACTGACACCAGCTCTCTGTAGACTTGTTCAACTAACTGACACCAGCTCTCTGTAGACTTGATCAACTAACTGACACCAGCTCTCTGTAGACTTGTTCAACTAACTGACACCAGCTTTCTGTAGACTTGTTCAACTAACTGACACCAGCTCTCTGTAGACTTGTTCACTATTGGCCTTCAACTAACTGACACCAGCTCTCTGTAGACTTGTTCAACTAACTGACACCAGCTCGCTGTAGACTTGTTCAACTAACTGACACCAGCTCTCTGTAGACTTGTTCAACTAACTGACACCAGCTCTCTGTAGACTTGTTCAACTAACTGACACCAGCTCTCTGTAGACTTGTTCAACTAACTGACACCAGCTCTCTGTAGACTTGTTCACTATTGGTCTTCAACTAACTGACACCAGCTCTCTGTAGACTTGTTCACTATTGGTCTTCAACTAACTGACACCAGCTCTCTGTAGACTTGTTCACTATTGGTCTTCAACTAACTGACACCAGCTCTCTGTAGACTTGTTCACTATTGGTCTTCAACTAACTGACACCAGCTCTCTGTAGACTTGTTCACGATTGGTTGGATTCTGCAGCTACAGTTTTATACGGAATTAGTCACCTTGCTTGCTTGTGTTCGTTGGCTTGAGCTCCAACGTGAAGTCCTGTATGTCGGATGAAGGCATCCTGTTAACAGTCCAACATCAGTGTGATGTCATACAGGACTTGAGGTCTGCATGAGTATCCGTTGTCTCATGTCTGGCTTATTGGTGTGCAGACTGGTGGTTCCTCACCGTACAGGCAGACACTCTCCGACTTCGGAGGAATCGGCGATCCTACTGACTTTAGCCAGGACCCCGAAGGGACCTGTTGCCCAGGACGCTCGACGAGGACGCGTCAATAGGTCTTGGCCAGTATATCACCCGGCCCTGGTGCCTTGGAAACACCTCTGCGTCCCAATTAGTCACCTAATGCCAACCCTCCTTATTGACCTCTTACAATATGAATGCCAGGTTGCAGTGTTACTATTCTGTGCTTCTCTTATGGGCCCCAGGAACACACATGCAGCAATATACTAATGCTGTTTAAAGTCTGCTGGGGGGGGGGGGGGGGGAATACATTATACACTGAGAAACTAGGTTTGGAATTAAATTTTAATAAAACAGATATCATGGTCATCTTCAAGAAGAAAGAAATAACACATTGTAACATCCAAGTGAATGGAAATATTCTTAAACAGGTGAATCGGTATAACTATCTCGGAACAGTCGTAACATCTGATGGAAGATGCCTTGCAGAGATTAGATCAAGAATTGCCATGGCAAAAGTGGCCTTCTGCAAAATGGAAAACACACTTACAAACAAACTGTTGTCAATTGCAGTGAGAAAAAGAGTGTTGAAGTGATATTTAGAACCTATATTGTTGTATGCATGTGAAACATGGACAATTAACAGATGCTGAGAAACACCTAATCACGGTGGAATTGTGGTTTTTGAGAAAAATGCAAAGACTACCATTGACAGACCAAATCACATGAGAGAGTCCTTTAAGAAACAAAAAATGGAGGCTGATTGGAGAAGTTTGATGGAGACAGTCAAGAACGCAGACATAATTCGAGACTCTGGTAACCCTGTGAGATGGTGAACCATGACTACCCATGCCTTTATGCCTTTCGGCATGGCACGTGATGATGATGAATGGGAGCCATGGCTGAGAGGTTACTGTATCAGCCTCAAACTCAGAAGGTACAAGGTTAATCTCATCACAGGGCTGGGACATTTTCAAGAACGTTTGGTGTCTAATATCACACATTTGAGACAATCACCGGACCATCAGGGAAGATAATAACAGGCCACACTGAAGATTTCGAATAATAAGGCAAACATGTGATAATTTTATAGGGAACTACCTTCACAAAAATGTGAATATCTTCACTTAGAAGTGACAAACAGGCATCATTGAGGTACCATTAGTCAAGAACTTTTGGTGTCTAATATCACACATTTGAGACAATCACCGGACCATCAGGGAAGATAATAACAGGCCACACTGAAGATTTCGAATAATAAGGCAAACATGTGATAATTTTATAGGGAACTACCTTCACAAAAATGTGAATATCTTCACTTAGAAGTGACAAACAGGCATCATTGAGGTACCATTAGTCAAGAACTTTTGGTGTCTAATATCACACATTTGAGACAATCACCGGACCATCAGGGAAGATAATAACAGGCCACACTGAAGATTTCGAATAATAAGGCAAACATGTGATAATTTTATAGGGAACTACCTTCACAAAAATGTGAATATCTTCACTTAGAAGTGACAAACAGGCATCATTGAGGTATCATTAGATTTCGTTTCTCAAGGCCTTTCTATGGTGGTGGTCACATTAGTAAATACTCAAATTTAACATCAGGATGGGCCACCCTAATTACTGTAAATGTAATGATTACACTCCCTGGTTTTAAATTACGACCAAAAAAAATAAAAAATATCGTAACTCCGCTTAGAATTAACGTAAATTATTCGTTGAGATACCGTTGGATTCGTCTTGTCAAGCTGTATCAACCTGTTATGATTTCATAAGTAAAAACTCAATTTTAAAATACTGACCAAAATTACTACAAAAAAATAAAATTATAAAATTCTTATCTATTTAAATTTTAATCATCATAACAATCTTATCTTTTACTAACATAGCCAACTGAAATTTATAGAATTGTAGCATAAACAAAAATCTAAACTTAAAATTACATTTTTACCGGAAAATTTGGTTGAACTTCTCTCATGCACAAGCGACAGAAATAACGAGGAGGATATCTTCGTTCTTCTACTGCAGCTTCTGCCATTTCGTTTCTAGACTTTGACATCAGGACCAGGGTGGCCAGATCAATGTGATCAAATAAAGCCAAGTCGTGAAATAAAAAGCCAAAAAAAAGAAAAGCCGAACATTACCCGATACAAAATATCTATTAAAAATATATTTACATCACATGAAAACCTCTTCTTCAAATAAGTATTCCTCTTCATTGTTGAGAGATTCAGTACTGGATTCCTTAGAATATAAAATTTCAGCTTTGAAAGAATTCAACATGTTGGATGAAGGAACAAATTCCTTATAGAACTTGTTTGAAGATAATAGTTCTGCTCTAGTTAGTTAGTCGCAGTTCCAACTTCACAGCAACGGGTCGTCCCCATTATGCTCCGTTCCTGTGCCAGTGAATGTCACACAAAATGCTCCCCACTGCCCAATGTGAAAAGTGGAAAAGTGTAACAGTAAGGGAGTACTGGGGTATTATTAGGATCTAGTGGGAAATAGATACAGCACGATTGAGCATCGTGAGTGAAAGGGTGAGAGATGCTCAATCGTGACGTATTGGGTTGGCAAGGGCAGTTAACATCAGGCCGTGGACCAGAGAAGAAGCTATATTGTTGTCATCATGTGCAAATAAACTTTATATTAACAACTACAACACATCTTGCGAGTTCCTGCTCTGTTATAGGACTCGAAATGGTGCCGTGACCAGGATGCGAACCTGATATGGTCCGGTTGATAAAGAAAGAAAAAACAACGCGAAGTAATGCGGAGAAGATGTTCCATGCTCCAGTCCTATGAATAACCAGAAACACTTGCGGCACGTTGAAGAACAATTACTGAACGTAATAAGGCGCACTCAGAAGAAAGCCAGTAAATTGTAAATTTCAGTTATCTGTGAATACAGAGGCCAAAAGCCCGCCCAGGGGTGGTCCTCTGTAAGTCTTCTTCAAGATTTGAGTATAACCGTCACTTTTTTTTGGAATTCACAAATCAAGAGGCTTATCATAGCCGCCGTTCTGCAGTTTTTTACCGCAAGATGTTTAACATGGACGGTGCCTGAATTGTAACCTTTGCAAGAGGCTTACCATAGCCGTTGTCTAGAATTTTCATTTCCGAAGAACCACCAAAGCCGCTGCCATACATCGTTATGATCGTGTCTGATCGATTTGAAACTTGCTGTTTGGACTTCACGGAACTTTAGAAAAAGAGTTTGACAACCCAGCAACTAACTCTGAACATTTTGTTGGTCGGAACCAGAGTTCAAGAATTCCGTGGAGAACATTTTTTCTTACAGGTGAGCGAGAAATTTCAAATAGCTCCCTCAAATTGACCCCTTGCCTCCAATTAAAGTTTCAAGGTTAAATAAAAAACTGTAAGAACTTCAAAAGTTCGTGAAATCAGGTCAAATAAATAGAGGTGATCATGACATATCAGGACAGAACATAAATACCTCGTTTTTCCGTTGATTGGGCCATATTTTATGTGAAGCAGTCAAACTATCACTAGGCAGTTGGCTGATCCTGATCCTTTTTGGGGCTTCGTTACTTCTGAGTCCCTCTCAAAACGTCGATGAGGTACCCCACCCGGGGTGAAAACAAAGGCTAAAAATCTGGTCGGGACCCAACCAGGGGTTGAAGATTATCCAGGCATCCCAAGAGAAGTGACGAAATTACCTGGGGGAGGAGACAGTCTACCTGAACTCTGCTACCTGAACTCCGCGACTGATTTTCAGCTGACGCAGGCTCCTGGTGTTCGAACGAAATCTGACGGCGAGTCGAAGAAAGTACGTGCTTCGGTCAGGAAACAAAATCAGGGTAAAATTGTGTGGTTCATAAACATAGAAACTAACTGAACTGTTTTACGAAACAAGTGAGTCGTGTTCCTTAAATTAGGAAATTACAAAAGTGAAATTGGTTACTTGTATAAATATTTCAGCTTAGAAGACTCAGCACAGCACATATTTCAGCTGAACTCAGGACAAGTTTTTTTTTCTCCAGGTACCAAAGAAATATACAGAAGAAGAAGTGAAAATATTGTTTAAATTAGGAAATTGCAATTGTGTGGTTGTTTGCTTGCTTTGTTTAAGTATATTTCAGCATGGCGGAACAGGACACCTTAGCACAGGTTTTGACAGGAGTAGGAACAGCAGTGGGCAGACTTAATATGGTCATTAAACAACAAGGAATGGCAACAGAAATTGGGAAGTTTAGTGGACAGGCCAGAGACTTTAAGAAATGGGTCACTTCCATAGAAAAATATGCCTATTTAATCTCAGCAACAGATGAAGAAAGAATGAGACTGGCTTACCAGACGGCAACGGAACCGGTTTCGGATCATATAAGAAGAAAGTTAGAGGCTAAAGTAGATGAGACATGGGAACAATTCAAAGAAGACCTAGCAAGGAAATATGCAGAAATAACGGATCCACAACATGCATTTTCGGTGTTGAGACAGGCTAAACAAAATAACGGAGAGACGGTACAATTGTTCAGCGATAGATTGATTAACCTGGCTGAAGAGGCATTCTTAGGACAGAATGTACGAGGAGAGGAGGTGGAAAGGATGTTAGTAGGGATTTTTGTAGATGGCATAAAATCCGATGGTTTGAAACTTAAGCTGATGAGGGAGAACCCTGAGAGGTTATCACAAGCGGTAGATATCGCGGTACAAGAGGAAAATTTGAGACGTAGATTTAGATTGAGAACAGGACGAGAAGTAGGAAGTAATCGAGAAGACAGAGTTGAGGAGCCCATGGAAATAGGACAAACAAGATTCGGATGGAATAGGAGAGGAGGTATACAGACGTTACAAGGTAGAAATAGAAGTGATTATGTTGAAAGAAGAAATATGAGATACCCTACAAGTGAGACAGTGGGAACACAAATAGTACAAATATTGTCTGTTGGGTTTGTGGTCAACGGGGACATGTTTCTCGTTTTTGTAATAACAGGCGTGTCCAGTCGAATACACAGGGTAGACATGACAATAACAGGATGAGTAGGAATGTTGTAGATGGACACAGGAATTTTACAGGTACAGGAACGCAGGAAAACCGACGCCCTACCTATTAAATGGGACCTATGGTAGGAAGGGCAATAATAAGGTCCCAAGGTTTAAAGAGTATGTTAATAATAGGTATAGTAGGACGAACAGAGAATATTTTCAATTAGATGAAGTCAAGCAATTTATAGAAAATAAAACAGATTATAGCTCTTGTATAATAGAAATAGGAAAGTATAGAGTTCGTACATTAATTGATTCGGGAGCTCAGGTTAGTGTAGTAAAAGAAAGTTTTCTATACAAAATAGTAAGAAATTGTAGAGTATTTAAGAGTCATAATAATTTACACTCTGTTACTGGACAGAATTTACAAGTAATTGGACAAACAATGATGAATTTTAAGTTAGGAGGGATCAACATAAGACATCTTTTTCATGTAGTGAAGGATTTAAATAGAAACATGTTGATAGGAAGAGATTTTTTAATAAAAAATGGAGTAAGACTTTTCTATGATTTACATAAATTAAAATTCAGGGACGTCTATGTAGATATGGAAGAGGACATGCATATATCAGCACTAGTTAGAGTTAAAATGTCAACGACGTTAAAACCACAGTCGGTTAATTTGATACAAGCGAAGCTGAAGAGAAACCCATATTATGTGGAAGGAGACACAGTCAGAATCACTGAGTTACAAGAGGAAATAATTGATGAGCCTGGTTTGGAAGTTCCGGATGGAATAATAGCGTTGGATAAACACTTAACCTTTCCAGTGATGGTTATCAACAACACAGGTAGAGAAATCAAATTATACAGAGGATGTGTGATAGCCAAACTAGATCATAACATTAGTGACATATTGGCAACGGATAGAGCAGAAATGTCGGGATCAACTTATTCAGAAACTTCTAGTGAACGACGTAATAACAGACGCGGACGCGGAAGTAGAGGGAACGTCAGAATGGATGAATTGATCCATCCATCCAGAGGAAATAAAGCCCAAATACATTCACTAGACAAAATGACAAGGGAACAAGAATTGTTGTCACAGTTAAAAGCTCCGCCAGAAAATAAGGAATTGTTAGAACAACTTATAAAGCAAAATCAGGATGTATTTGCAATTAATGATTTAGAATTGGGAAAGACACGAACAGTTACAATGGAAATAGACACGGGAGACCATCCACCAATTAGTTTAAAACCATATAGAACTCCATTAAGAAACAGAGAAATCGTAGAAAAGGCAATAGAAGAGATGCTGAAAGCAGGAATAATAACAAGGTCGAAGTCTGAATGGTCATCTCCGGTCGTCATCGTGGCCAAACCTGATGGTTCGAGTCGATTCTGTTGTGATTACAGGGCGTTGAACAAAATTACCAAGAATGTAGCGTACCCACTGCCGGTAATTGATGATATTTTAGGGCTGCTTAATGGCTCTACATATTTCACGACGCTGGACGCAAGGTCGGGATTCTGGTGCATTCCGATGTCAAAAGGACGCGCAAAAGAAAAGTGCCTTTTGTACTCATATGGGCTCTTACGAATTCTTACGAATGCCTTTTGGCGTCAAGACGGCGCCCTCTCACTATATGCTCTTAATAAATGAAGTTTTAGAAGGTATGCAAAAGTTCGCTCTTGCCTATATTGATGATATTCTGATTTATACGAAGGGAGATGTGGAGGATCATTTGAAACATATTAGACTAGTATTTGACAGGTTAAGAAAGCATGATGTAAAGTTAAAGCTTAGTAAATGCCAATTTTTAAAGACAGAAACAAAATATTTGGGGTATATTATAAATAGAGAAGGTATAAAACCAGACCAGGACAAAATAAAGGTTATTAAAGAGTTACCTGCTCCAACTAACGTTAAGGAAGTACGCGCTTTTATAGGAACGTGTGCATATTATAGGCGGTTTGTCCCAGCGTTTTCAAAGATAGCTGAACCTATTACAAACTTAACAGGCAAATACGCTAGGTTTAAGTGGGATGATGAGTGTCAAAAAGCGTTCGAGTATTTAAAAAACAGCTTAACACTGGTACCACTGTTGAACGCATCCAGACTTAAACTAAACAGTTAATACTGTACACAGATGCTTCGGACAATGCAGTAGGAGCATGTTTGGTTCAACCATATGAAGGAAAAGAGTCTGGAATACCAGGGGTTAAAAATGAAAGGCCTATCTACTTCTTGTCGCATAAACTTAGCAGATCACAAAGAAAATGGACGACTATTGAGAAGGAGGCTTATGCAATTCATTATGCTCTTCAGAAATTAAATTATTACTTACATAACGCAAATTTTATTATTAGAACTGACCATATGCCTTTAAAGTCTTTTTTAGAAGCTCCAGTGCAGAACAGGAAAATACAGACGTGGGCATTGAATCTACAGGGGTATAACACGAAAATTGAGTACATTCCAGGTAGGATTAACACATGCGCTGATTTATTATCTAGGATTCCGTACCCACAATCATCAGGAGACACAGAGGATGAAGCTGAACCAGAGATAGACGACCGAAATTGGCAAGTAAATATTTTAGATTCTGCCATAATAAATAGGGAAGAATTTGATAGTCTACCATCGGATCAAGAGTCTGAACATAGGGAAGAAGACCTACAGTTAGCACAATTTAATATGAAAGAAGAGCAAGAGTTAGATCCAAAAGTCATACAAATAAAAGAAAAATTAAGAGAAACAGAAGATAACAAATATAAAGAATTATTTGGTTTTACAAGAGGATGGACAGTTATACTATATGTGTGAAAGGAACGAACAGCTAAGGAAATATATTCCAAAACATTTAGAAAATGAACTTTTAAAAGCATATCACGATGGAAATGGACATCTCGGTAGAGACAAATTGGTGAAAGCACTTACAAGCAAATATTATTGGCCAAACTTGTTTAAATCTGCATGCAAATATGTAGATACGTGTGAAAAATGCAGGTTAAGGAACATGAAAACAATAAAGTGTCCCTTACAAGATACAGATATTCCTCAGTTCCCAATGCAAAAGATTAGTTTAGATATATCAGGTCCACACCCTAGAACATTGTCAGGAAACGTTTATTTGATTCACATAGTAGACGTCTACAGTCTTTGGCCGGAAATTTACGCAATTCCAGACAAGAGCGCAGATACAGTCATTAATATTTTTTTACAGGAGTTCGTGCCAAGGTTTAGTTGCCCACAAAGTATACTTACAGATAATGGTAGAGAGTTTGTAAATAAAAAATTCGAAAAGTTATTAAAAGATTTAAATATAAAACATATAAAGACCTCATATTATAGACCTTCTTCTAATGCTAGAAACGAACGTTAACATCGGACGTTATACGACGTTATAGCAAAGATTATTGATGAACATGAAAAAGATTGGGATCTATTTTTGGGACCTGCCCTTAGCGCTATTCGTACAAATCAAATGAGAGCACGGGTTTTTTCACCATTTTATTTAATACACGGGAGAGAACCAATACTACCTATAGATAATCTATTAAAACCTAGACGGAAATATATGGGTGAAGAATTCCAAGAGACCATAATACAGGAAATGCATAAAGCACACGTAAGATTAAGGAATAATATAATTAAAGCTAGGGAAAGACAGAAAAAGTACAAAAATGTAAATACAAAATTACAGGAGTTTTAAGGTAGGTGATAGAGTTTATTACAAGAAGCATAGAAGAAACTCTAAATTTGATGCTCGTTGGATTCCAGGGTATTACGTTTTGGAAAAAACTAGGTAATGTATCGTATATTATAAAGAACCAGGTCACAGCACATATAGCAAGGGCACACGTTGAACACTTAAGAAGAGATGAAGATGAGATAGAAAATAATAATTATAATAATAATTATTATTCAGACACAAAATATTTAGATGAACAAGTTGTCAGAGGAGCTACAGTAACCCCAGGTTTTAGAAAAGAACCAGCACAAAATCAATTGCTAGCAACTCCAGGTTACGAAGATACTCAAGAACAGACAATTCCGAAAACAATGGAAGAGGAAAAGGTGAATGGAACTCATTATGATAGTATGGAAGAGGAAATAGGTGCTCCATTTAAAAATACTAGACAAGCAATGAAAAGAAGAATGGAGAATCAAAGAGATAAAGAAGTGAAAAGACAGAGGAGAATTAGGGATTATTCAACAAGCGGAGAAGATCTTCCTCTACTAGAAAGATCCTTAAGAAATAATGATCGACAAATTAGATGGGATATTGAACAGAAGAGGTTAGCGGCAGCTAAAGAGAGACATACAGACGAAGAAGAAGAAATGGATGAAAAGTCTGAGTCAAGTAGTAGCATGGAAGAAACTAATAGGTTGTACGAAGAAGAAGATGTTGATGTAGAATTAGCACTTATTCAAAGAAACTTGGAGTTGTTGAAGAAGTGGAAACGTAGGAGATAGATATTTGAAAGTACTGCAGATGGCAAGTTATAAGTTTCAGGATTTAGAACTGAAAGGGATGCTTGAAGAAGTATACGAAACGGTGGAAGTGGTCTTGAGGTATTGGTACAAATGGGTGAATGTACTTTTTATTGGTGCTAGAAATGCCGTGTTTAATGATAAGGATTAACAAGTTATACTGATGACTGCTCCAAGGGAAATAATAGGCAGGCCAGATCACAAGTTGTTGATAAGTAGAGGATGGCTACTACATTGAGTTAATATTGGGGTTGGCAAGGGCAGTTAAACATCAGGCCGTGGACCAGAGAAGAAGCTATATTGTTGTCATCATGTGCAAATAAACTTTATATTAACAACTACAACACGTCTTGCGAGTTCCTGCTCTGTTATAAAAGACAGGAGTCTCGACAAACAACAGCCCGCACAGATACACTGTGCATAATGCCGCCGCCAGAATGTCAACACAATAGTCCCCCACAAAATACCCAGTTCATTTCTGATGGAATCGGCAGTCATTTTCCCATCTGGATGTTTCCTAGATGTTCACCCACACAGTCCTACGAAATACAGTTCATCGTCGATGGTAGTGGCAGTCAACCAGAAGCCCAGCAGCCACGCATTTCTGCATAAGGCAAAAACCGGTCAACTCTGGGACATAGCCATCTGCCATCGCTCCGAACATGCAGTCACATTCCAAAAAACCTCGGGCAGATTCAAAAGCATTTCACACGAAACTCACAGCTCACAGTGTCGCGCCACGCACTCACTCAGTATCAGGGCGACGGAACCATCAAGCCTCCTTAGTCGCCTCTTACGACATGCGTGGTAGGCTGCAGTGTTGCTATTCTTTGCTTCCCTTATGGGCCCGGCAACACACGGGAGAGTTCTGCTCTAATTCTAATAATTGCATCTAAGAGAGACAGTTATACTATATGTGTGAAAGGAACGAACAGCTAAGGAAATATATTCCAAAACATTTAGAAAATGAACTTTTAAAAGCATATCACGATGGAAATGGACATCTCGGTAGAGACAAATTGGTGAAAGCACTTACAAGCAAATATTATTGGCCAAACTTGTTTAAATCTGCATGCAAATATGTAGATACGTGTGAAAAATGCAGGTTAAGGAACATGAAAACAATAAAGTGTCCCTTACAAGATACAGATATTCCTCAGTTCCCAATGCAAAAGATTAGTTTAGATATATCAGGTCCACACCCTAGAACATTGTCAGGAAACGTTTATTTGATTCACATAGTAGACGTCTACAGTCTTTGGCCGGAAATTTACGCAATTCCAGACAAGAGCGCAGATACAGTCATTAATATTTTTTTTACAGGAGTTCGTACCAAGGTTTAGTTGCCCACAAAGTATACTTACAGATAATGGTAGAGAGTTTGTAAATAAAAAATTCGAAAAGTTATTAAAAGATTTAAATATAAAACATATAAAGACCTCATATTATAGACCTTCTTCTAATGCTAGAAACGAACGTCAACATCGGACGTTATACGACGTTATAGCAAAGATTATTGATGAACATGAAAAAGATTGGGATCTATTTTTGGGACCTGCCCTTAGCGCTATTCGTACAAATCAAAATGAGAGCACGGGTTTTTCACCATTTTATTTAATACACGGGAGAGAACCAATACTACCTATAGATAATCTATTAAAACCTAGACGGAAATATATGGGTGAAGAATTCCAAGAGACCATAATACAGGAAATGCATAAAGCACACGTAAGATTAAGGAATAATATAATTAAAGCTAGGGAAAGACAGAAAAAGTACAAAAATGTAAATACAAAATTACAGGAGTTTAAGGTAGGTGATAGAGTTTATTACAAGAAGCATAGAAGAAACTCTAAATTTGATGCTCGTTGGATTCCAGGGTATTACGTTTTGGAAAAACTAGGTAATGTATCGTATATTATAAAGAACCAGGTCACAGCACATATAGCAAGGGCACACGTTGAACACTTAAGAAGAGATGAAGATGAGATAGAAAATAATAATTATAATAATAATTATTATTCAGACACAAAATATTTAGATGAACAAGTTGTCAGAGGAGCTACAGTAACCCCAGGTTTTAGAAAAGAACCAGCACAAAATCAATTGCTAGCAACTCCAGGTTACGAAGATACTCAAGAACAGACAATTCCGAAAACAATGGAAGAGGAAAAGGTGAATGAAACTCATTATGATAGTATGGAAGAGGAAATAGGTGCTCCATTTAAAAATACTAGACAAGCAATGAAAAGAAGAATGGAGAATCAAAGAGATAAAGAAGTGAAAAGACCGGAGAATTAGGGATTATTCAACAAGCGGAGAAGATCTTCCTCTACTAGAAAGATCCTTAAGAAATAATGATCGACAAATTAGATGGGATATTGAACAGAAGAGGTTAGCGGCAGCTAAAGAGAGACATACAGACGAAGAAGAAGAAATGGATGAAAAGTCTGAGTCAAGTAGTAGCATGGAAGAAACTAATAGGTTGTACGAAGAAGAAGATGTTGATGTAGAATTAGCACTTATTCAAAGAAACTTGGAGTTGTTGAAGAAGTGGAAACGTAGGAGATAGATATTTGAAAGTACTGCAGATGGCAAGTTATAAGTTTCAGGATTTAGAACTGAAAGGGATGCTTGAAGAAGTATACGAAACGGTGGAAGTGGTCTTGAGGTATTGGTACAAATGGGTGAATGTACTTTTTATTGGTGCTAGAAATGCCGTGTTTAATGATAAGGATTAACAAGTTATACTGATGACTGCTCCAAGGGAAATAATAGGCAGGCCAGATCACAAGTTGTTGATAAGTAGAGGATGGCTACTACATTGAGTTAATATTGGGTTGGCAAGGGCAGTTAACATCAGGCCGTGGACCAGAGAAGAAGCTATATTGTTGTCATCATGTGCAAATAAACTTTATATTAACAACTACAACACGTCTTGCGAGTTCCTGCTCTGTTATAAAAGACAGGAGTCTCGACAAACAACAGCCCGCACAGATACACTGTGCATAATGCCGCCGCCAGAATGTCAACACAATAGTCCCCCACAAAATACCCAGTTCATTTCTGATGGAATCGGCAGTCATTTTCCCATCTGGATGTTTCCTAGATGTTCACCCACACAGTCTACGAAATACAGTTCATCGTCGATGGTAGTGGCAGTCAACCAGAAGCCCAGCAGCCACGCATTTCTGCATAAGGCAAAAACCGGTCAACTCTGGGACATAGCCATCTGCCATCGCTCCGAACATGCAGTCACATTCCAAAAAACCTCGGGCAGATTCAAAAGCATTTCACACGAAACTCACAGCTCACAGTGTCGCGCCACGCACTCACTCAGTATCAGGGCGACGGAACCATCAAGCCTCCTTAGTCGCCTCTTACGACATGCGTGGTAGGCTGCAGTGTTGCTATTCTTTGCTTCCCTTATGGGCCCCGGCAACACACGGGAGAGTTCTGCTCTAATTCTAATAATTGCATCTAAGAGAGACAGCTGAAGACTATTCCATGTGTAACAGTAAGGGAGTACTGGGGTATTATTAGGAACTAGTGGGAAATAGATACAGCACGATTGAGCATCGTGAGTGAAAGGGTGAGAGATGCTCAATCGTGACGTATTGGGTTGGCAAGGGCAGTTAACATCAGGCCGTGGACCAGAGAAGAAGCTATATTGTTGTCATCATGTGCAAATAAACTTTATATTAACAACTACAACACGTCTTGCGAGTTCCTGCTCTGTTATAGGACTCGAAATGGTGCCGTGACCAGGATGCGAACCTGATATGGTCCGGTTGATAAAGAAAGAAAAAACAACGCGAAGTAAAGCGGAGAAGATGTTCCATGCTCCAGTCCTATGAATAACCAGAAACACTTGCGGCACGTTGAAGAACAATTACTGAACGTAATAAGGCGCACTCAGAAGAAAGCCAGTAAATTGTAAATTTCAGTTATCTGTGAATACAGAGGCCAAAAGCCCGCCCAGGGGTGGTCCTCTGAAAGTCTTCTTCAAGATTTGAGTATAACCGTCACTTTTTTTTGGAATTCACAAATCAAGAGGCTTATCATAGCCGCCGTTCTGCAGTTTTTTACCGCAAGAGGTTTAACATGGACGGTGCCTGAATTGTAACGTTTGCAAGAGGCTTACCATAGCCGTTGTCTAGAATTTTCATTTCCGAAGAACCACCAAAGCCGCTGCCATACATCGTTATGATCGTGTCTGATCGATTTGAAACTTGCTGTTTGGACTTCACGGAACTTTAGAAAAAGAGTTTGACAATCCAGCAACTAACTCTGAACATTTTGTTGGTCGAAACCAGAGTTCAAGAATTCCGTGGAGAACATTTTTTCTTACAGGTGAGCGAGAAATTTCAAATAGCTCCCTCAAATTGACCCCTTGCCTCCAATTAAAGTTTCAAGGTTAAATAAAAGACTGTAAGAACTTCAAAAGTTCGTGAAATCAGGTCAAATAAATAGAGGTGATCATGACATATCAGGACAGAACATAAATACCTCGTTTTTCCGTTGATTGGGCCATATTTTATGTGAAGCAGTCAAACTATCACTAGGCAGTTGGCTGATCCTGATCCTTTTTGGGGCTTCGTTACTTCTGAGTCCCTCTCAAAACGTCGATGAGGTACCCCACCCGGGGTGAAAACAAAGGCTAAAAATCTGGTCGGGACCCAACCAGGGGTTGAAGATTATCCAGGCATCCCAAGAGAAGTGACGAAATTACCTGGGGGAGGAGACAGTCTACCTGAACTCTGCTACCTGAACTCCGCGACTGATTTTCAGCTGACGCAGGCTCCTGGTGTTCGAACGAAATCTGACGGCGAGTCGAAGAAAGTACGTGCTTCGGTCAGGAAACAAAATCAGGGTAAAATTGTGTGGTTCATAAACATAGAAACTAACTGAACTGTTTTACGAAACAAGTGAGTCGTGTTCCTTAAATTAGGAAATTACAAAAGTGAAATTGGTTACTTGTATAAATATTTCAGCTTAGAAGACTCAGCACAGCACATATTTCAGCTGAACTCAGGACAAGTTTTTTTTCTCCAGGTACCAAAGAAATATACAGAAGAAGAAGTGAAAATATTGTTTAAATTAGGAAATTGCAATTGTGTGGTTGTTTGCTTGCTTTGTTTAAGTATATTTCAGCATGGCGGAACAGGACACCTTAGCACAGGTTTTGACAGGAGTAGGAACAGCAGTGGGCAGACTTAATATGGTCATTAAACAACAAGGAATGGCAACAGAAATTGTGAAGTTTAGTGGACAGGCCAGAGACTTTAAGAAATGGGTCACTTCCATAGAAAAATATGCCTATTTAATCTCAGCAACAGATGAAGAAAGAATGAGACTGGCTTACCAGACGGCAACGGAACCGGTTTCGGATCATATAAGAAGAAAGTTAGAGGCTAAAGTAGATGAGACATGGGAACAATTCAAAGAAGACCTAGCAAGGAAATATGCAGAAATAACGGATCCACAACATGCATTTTCGGTGTTGAGACAGGCTAAACAAAATAACGGAGAGACGGTACAATTGTTCAGCGATAGATTGATTAACCTGGCTGAAGAGGCATTCTTAGGACAGAATGTACGAGGAGAGGAGGTGGAAAGGATGTTAGTAGGGATTTTTGTAGATGGCATAAAATCCGATGGTTTGAAACTTAAGCTGATGAGGGAGAACCCTGAGAGGTTATCACAAGCGGTAGATATCGCGGTACAAGAGGAAAATTTGAGACGTAGATTTAGATTGAGAACAGGACGAGAAGTAGGAAGTAATCGAGAAGACAGAGTTGAGGAGCCCATGGAAATAGGACAAACAAGATTCGGATGGAATAGGAGAGGAGGTATACAGACGTTACAAGGTAGAAATAGAAGTGATTATGTTGAAAGAAGAAATATGAGATACCCTACAAGTGAGACAGTGGGAAACACAAATAGTACAAATATTGTCTGTTGGGTTTGTGGTCAACGGGGACATGTTTCTCGTTTTTGTAATAACAGGCGTGTCCAGTCGAATACACAGGGTAGACATGACAATAACAGGATGAGTAGGAATGTTGTAGATGGACACAGGAATTTTACAGGTACAGGAACGCAGGAAAACCGACGCCCTACCTATTAAATGGGACCTATGGTAGGAAGGGCAATAATAAGGTCCCAAGGTTTAAAGAGTATGTTAATAATAGGTATAGTAGGACGAACAGAGAATATTTTCAATTAGATGAAGTCAAGCAATTTATAGAAAATAAAACAGATTATAGCTCTTGTATAATAGAAATAGGAAAGTATAGAGTTCGTACATTAATTGATTCGGGAGCTCAGGTTAGTGTAGTAAAAGAAAGTTTTCTATACAAAATAGTAAGAAATTGTAGAGTATTTAAGAGTCATAATAATTTACACTCTGTTACTGGACAGAATTTACAAGTAATTGGACAAACAATGATAAATTTTAAGTTAGGAGGGATCAACATAAGACATCTTTTTCATGTAGTGAAGGATTTAAATAGAAACATGTTGATAGGAAGAGATTTTTTAATAAAAAATGGAGTAAGACTTTTCTATGATTTACATAAATTAAAATTCAGGGACGTCTATGTAGATATGGAAGAGGACATGCATATATCAGCACTAGTTAGAGTTAAAATGTCAACGACGTTAAAACCACAGTCGGTTAATTTGATACAAGCGAAGCTGAAGAGAAACCCATATTATGTGGAAGGAGACACAGTCAGAATCACCGAGTTACAAGAGGAAATAATTGATGAGCCTGGTTTGGAAGTTCCGGATGGAATAATAGCGTTGGATAAACACTTAACCTTTCCAGTGATGGTTATCAACAACACAGGTAGAGAAATCAAATTATACAGAGGATGTGTGATAGCCAAACTAGATCATAACATTAGTGACATATTGGCAACGGATAGAGCAGAAATGTCGGGATCAACTTATTCAGAAACTTCTAGTGAACGACGTAATAACAGACGCGGACGCGGAAGTAGAGGGAACGTCAGAATGGATGAATTGATCCATCCATCCAGAGGAAATAAAGCCCAAATACATTCACTAGACAAAATGACAAGGGAACAAGAATTGTTGTCACAGTTAAAAGCTCCGCCAGAAAATAAGGAATTGTTAGAACAACTTATAAAGCAAAATCAGGATGTATTTGCAATTAATGATTTAGAATTGGGAAAGACACGAACAGTTACAATGGAAATAGACACGGGAGACCATCCACCAATTAGTTTAAAACCATATAGAACTCCATTAAGAAACAGAGAAATCGTAGAAAAGGCAATAGAAGAGATGCTGAAAGCAGGAATAATAACAAGGTCGAAGTCTGAATGGTCATCTCCGGTCGTCATCGTGGCCAAACCTGATGGTTCGAGTCGATTCTGTTGTGATTACAGGGCGTTGAACAAAATTACCAAGAATGTAGCGTACCCACTGCCGGTAATTGATGATATTTTAGGGCTGCTTAATGGCTCTACATATTTCACGACGCTGGACGCAAGGTCAGGATTCTGGTGTATTCCGATGTCGAAGGACGCGCAAAAGAAAAGTGCCTTTTGTACTCATATGGGTTCGTACGAATTCTTACGAATGCCTTTTGGGGTCAAAACGGCGCCCTCTCACTATATGCTCTTAATAAATGAAGTTCTAGAAGGTATGCAAAGGTTCGCTCTAGCCTATATAGATGATATACTGATTTATACGAAAGGAGATGTGGTTGATCATTTAAAACATATTAGACTAGTCTTTGACAGGTTAAGAAAGCATGATGTGAAGTTAAAGCTTAGTAAATGCCAATTTTTAAAGACAGAAACAAAATATTTGGGGTATATTATAAATAGAGAAGGTATAAAACCAGACCAGGACAAGATAAAGGTTATTAAAGAATTACCTACTCCAACTAACGTTAAGGAAGTACGCGCTTTTATAGGAACGTGTACATATTATAGGCGGTTTGTCCCAGCGTTTTCAAAGATAGCTGAACCTATTACAAACTTAACAGGCAAATACGCTAGGTTTAAGTGGGATGATGAGTGTCAAAAAGCGTTCGAGTATTTAAAAAACAGCTTAACACTGGTACCACTGTTAACGCATCCAGACTTAAATAAACAGTTAATACTGTACACAGATGCTTCGGACAATGCAGTAGGAGCATGTTTGGTTCAACCATATGAAGGAAAAGAGTCTGGAATACCAGGGGTTAAAAATGAAAGGCCTATCTACTTCTTGTCGCATAAACTTAGCAGATCACAAAGAAAATGGACGACTATTGAGAAGGAGGCTTATGCAATTCATTATGCTCTTCAGAAATTAAATTATTACTTACATAACGCAAATTTTATTATTAGAACTGACCATATGCCTTTAAAGTCTTTTTTAGAAGCTCCAGTGCAGAACAGGAAAATACAGACGTGGGCATTGAATCTACAGGGGTATAACACGAAAATTGAGTACATTCCAGGTAGGATTAACACATGCGCTGATTTATTATCTAGGATTCCGTACCCACAATCATCAGGAGACACAGAGGATGAAGCTGAACCAGAGATAGACGACCGAAATTGGCAAGTAAATATTTTAGATTCTGCCATAATAAATAGGGAAGAATTTGATAGTCTACCATCGGATCAAGAGTCTGAACATAGGGAAGAAGACCTACAGTTAGCACAATTTAATATGAAAGAAGAGCAAGAGTTAGATCCAAAAGTCATACAAATAAAAGAAAAATTAAGAGAAACAGAAGATAACAAATATAAAAGAAATTATTTGGTTTTACAAGAGGATGGACAGTTATACTATATGTGTGAAAGGAACGAACAGCTAAGGAAATATATTCCAAAACATTTAGAAAATGAACTTTTAAAAGCATATCACGATGGAAATGGACATCTCGGTAGAGACAAATTGGTGAAAGCACTTACAAGCAAATATTATTGGCCAAACTTGTTTAAATCTGCATGCAAATATGTAGATACGTGTGAAAAATGCAGGTTAAGGAACATGAAAACAATAAAGTGTCCCTTACAAGATACAGATATTCCTCAGTTCCCAATGCAAAAGATTAGTTTAGATATATCAGGTCCACACCCTAGAACATTGTCAGGAAACGTTTATTTGATTCACATAGTAGACGTCTACAGTCTTTGGCCGGAAATTTACGCAATTCCAGACAAGAGCGCAGATACAGTCATTAATATTTTTTTTACAGGAGTTCGTACCAAGGTTTAGTTGCCCACAAAGTATACTTACAGATAATGGTAGAGAGTTTGTAAATAAAAAATTCGAAAAGTTATTAAAAGATTTAAATATAAAACATATAAAGACCTCATATTATAGACCTTCTTCTAATGCTAGAAACGAACGTCAACATCGGACGTTATACGACGTTATAGCAAAGATTATTGATGAACATGAAAAAGATTGGGATCTATTTTTGGGACCTGCCCTTAGCGCTATTCGTACAAATCAAAATGAGAGCACGGGTTTTTCACCATTTTATTTAATACACGGGAGAGAACCAATACTACCTATAGATAATCTATTAAAACCTAGACGGAAATATATGGGTGAAGAATTCCAAGAGACCATAATACAGGAAATGCATAAAGCACACGTAAGATTAAGGAATAATATAATTAAAGCTAGGGAAAGACAGAAAAAGTACAAAAATGTAAATACAAAATTACAGGAGTTTAAGGTAGGTGATAGAGTTTATTACAAGAAGCATAGAAGAAACTCTAAATTTGATGCTCGTTGGATTCCAGGGTATTACGTTTTGGAAAAACTAGGTAATGTATCGTATATTATAAAGAACCAGGTCACAGCACATATAGCAAGGGCACACGTTGAACACTTAAGAAGAGATGAAGATGAGATAGAAAATAATAATTATAATAATAATTATTATTCAGACACAAAATATTTAGATGAACAAGTTGTCAGAGGAGCTACAGTAACCCCAGGTTTTAGAAAAGAACCAGCACAAAATCAATTGCTAGCAACTCCAGGTTACGAAGATACTCAAGAACAGACAATTCCGAAAACAATGGAAGAGGAAAAGGTGAATGAAACTCATTATGATAGTATGGAAGAGGAAATAGGTGCTCCATTTAAAAATACTAGACAAGCAATGAAAAGAAGAATGGAGAATCAAAGAGATAAAGAAGTGAAAAGACAGGAGAATTAGGGATTATTCAACAAGCGGAGAAGATCTTCCTCTACTAGAAAGATCCTTAAGAAATAATGATCGACAAATTAGATGGGATATTGAACAGAAGAGGTTAGCGGCAGCTAAAGAGAGACATACAGACGAAGAAGAAGAAATGGATGAAAAGTCTGAGTCAAGTAGTAGCATGGAAGAAACTAATAGGTTGTACGAAGAAGAAGATGTTGATGTAGAATTAGCACTTATTCAAAGAAACTTGGAGTTGTTGAAGAAGTGGAAACGTAGGAGATAGATATTTGAAAGTACTGCAGATGGCAAGTTATAAGTTTCAGGATTTAGAACTGAAAGGGATGCTTGAAGAAGTATACGAAACGGTGGAAGTGGTCTTGAGGTATTGGTACAAATGGGTGAATGTACTTTTTATTGGTGCTAGAAATGCCGTGTTTAATGATAAGGATTAACAAGTTATACTGATGACTGCTC
Source organism: Cepaea nemoralis (assembly GCA_014155875.1). Taxonomy (NCBI): domain Eukaryota; kingdom Metazoa; phylum Mollusca; class Gastropoda; order Stylommatophora; family Helicidae; genus Cepaea; species Cepaea nemoralis. The sequence continues at coordinate 32,415 of JACEFZ010016090.1, forward strand.
CAAGGGAAATAATAGGCAGGCCAGATCACAAGTTGTTGATAAGTAGAGGATGGCTACTACATTGAGTTAATATTGGGTTGGCAAGGGCAGTTAACATCAGGCCGTGGACCAGAGAAGAAGCTATATTGTTGTCATCATGTGCAAATAAACTTTATATTAACAACTACAACACGTCTTGCGAGTTCCTGCTCTGTTATAAAAGACAGGAGTCTCGACAAACAACAGCCCGCACAGATACACTGTGCATAATGCCGCCGCCAGAATGTCAACACAATAGTCCCCCACAAAATACCCAGTTCATTTCTGATGGAATCGGCAGTCATTTTCCCATCTGGATGTTTCCTAGATGTTCACCCACACAGTCTACGAAATACAGTTCATCGTCGATGGTAGTGGCAGTCAACCAGAAGCCCAGCAGCCACGCATTTCTGCATAAGGCAAAAACCGGTCAACTCTGGGACATAGCCATCTGCCATCGCTCCGAACATGCAGTCACATTCCAAAAAACCTCGGGCAGATTCAAAAGCATTTCACACGAAACTCACAGCTCACAGTGTCGCGCCACGCACTCACTCAGTATCAGGGCGACGGAACCATCAAGCCTCCTTAGTCGCCTCTTACGACATGCGTGGTAGGCTGCAGTGTTGCTATTCTTTGCTTCCCTTATGGGCCCCGGCAACACACGGGAGAGTTCTGCTCTAATTCTAATAATTGCATCTAAGAGAGACAGCTGAAGACTATTCCATGTGTAACAGTAAGGGAGTACTGGGGTATTATTAGGAACTAGTGGGAAATAGATACAGCACGATTGAGCATCGTGAGTGAAAGGGTGAGAGATGCTCAATCGTGACGTATTGGGTTGGCAAGGGCAGTTAACATCAGGCCGTGGACCAGAGAAGAAGCTATATTGTTGTCATCATGTGCAAATAAACTTTATATTAACAACTACAACACGTCTTGCGAGTTCCTGCTCTGTTATAGGACTCGAAATGGTGCCGTGACCAGGATGCGAACCTGATATGGTCCGGTTGATAAAGAAAGAAAAAACAACGCGAAGTAAAGCGGAGAAGATGTTCCATGCTCCAGTCCTATGAATAACCAGAAACACTTGCGGCACGTTGAAGAACAATTACTGAACGTAATAAGGCGCACTCAGAAGAAAGCCAGTAAATTGTAAATTTCAGTTATCTGTGAATACAGAGGCCAAAAGCCCGCCCAGGGGTGGTCCTCTGAAAGTCTTCTTCAAGATTTGAGTATAACCGTCACTTTTTTTTGGAATTCACAAATCAAGAGGCTTATCATAGCCGCCGTTCTGCAGTTTTTTACCGCAAGAGGTTTAACATGGACGGTGCCTGAATTGTAACGTTTGCAAGAGGCTTACCATAGCCGTTGTCTAGAATTTTCATTTCCGAAGAACCACCAAAGCCGCTGCCATACATCGTTATGATCGTGTCTGATCGATTTGAAACTTGCTGTTTGGACTTCACGGAACTTTAGAAAAAGAGTTTGACAATCCAGCAACTAACTCTGAACATTTTGTTGGTCGAAACCAGAGTTCAAGAATTCCGTGGAGAACATTTTTTCTTACAGGTGAGCGAGAAATTTCAAATAGCTCCCTCAAATTGACCCCTTGCCTCCAATTAAAGTTTCAAGGTTAAATAAAAGACTGTAAGAACTTCAAAAGTTCGTGAAATCAGGTCAAATAAATAGAGGTGATCATGACATATCAGGACAGAACATAAATACCTCGTTTTTCCGTTGATTGGGCCATATTTTATGTGAAGCAGTCAAACTATCACTAGGCAGTTGGCTGATCCTGATCCTTTTTGGGGCTTCGTTACTTCTGAGTCCCTCTCAAAACGTCGATGAGGTACCCCACCCGGGGTGAAAACAAAGGCTAAAAATCTGGTCGGGACCCAACCAGGGGTTGAAGATTATCCAGGCATCCCAAGAGAAGTGACGAAATTACCTGGGGGAGGAGACAGTCTACCTGAACTCTGCTACCTGAACTCCGCGACTGATTTTCAGCTGACGCAGGCTCCTGGTGTTCGAACGAAATCTGACGGCGAGTCGAAGAAAGTACGTGCTTCGGTCAGGAAACAAAATCAGGGTAAAATTGTGTGGTTCATAAACATAGAAACTAACTGAACTGTTTTACGAAACAAGTGAGTCGTGTTCCTTAAATTAGGAAATTACAAAAGTGAAATTGGTTACTTGTATAAATATTTCAGCTTAGAAGACTCAGCACAGCACATATTTCAGCTGAACTCAGGACAAGTTTTTTTTCTCCAGGTACCAAAGAAATATACAGAAGAAGAAGTGAAAATATTGTTTAAATTAGGAAATTGCAATTGTGTGGTTGTTTGCTTGCTTTGTTTAAGTATATTTCAGCATGGCGGAACAGGACACCTTAGCACAGGTTGTGACAGGAGTAGGAACAGCAGTGGGCAGACTTAATATGGTCATTAAACAACAAGGAATGGCAACAGAAATTGTGAAGTTTAGTGGACAGGCCAGAGACTTTAAGAAATGGGTCACTTCCATAGAAAAATATGCCTATTTAATCTCAGCAACAGATGAAGAAAGAATGAGACTGGCTTACCAGACGGCAACGGAACCGGTTTCGGATCATATAAGAAGAAAGTTAGAGGCTAAAGTAGATGAGACATGGGAACAATTCAAAGAAGACCTAGCAAGGAAATATGCAGAAATAACGGATTTTTCCCCAACAAAAGGGGGATTGTTCAGCGATAGATTGACTTCTCTGTCTTCCCCATGATCTCTTCCCCTCGATCTTGCCAGTTGTCACAAAGTTCTCCAATTTATTTCTTCTCATAACATGTCAACAACTTTGAGGATTTAATCATGAAGGACCACCAATTTTGAAAATGGAGGTTCGAAATGTTCTTAAGCATATGAAAGCTGGCAAGGCTTCCGGTGCAGATAACATCACAACAGAAATGATTAAAGCTTAGAAGAATATTGGACTAGATCAAGTCACCAGACTGCTGAACACATTATATGATACTGGAGATATACCTTCTGAATTATGTAACTCTGTATTTATTGCCAATCCCAAAGAAATCAGGAGCCTTGGAATGTGATCAAACATAGAACAATTAGTATAATGAGTCACATCACAAAGATTTTGCTACGAATTATCATGCAAAGAGTGAGAAGAAAATACAACCTGAAATAGGGAAGAACAATGTGGGTTTGTAGAAGGAAAGGGTACAGTAAATGCTGTGTATATGCTGCGAACAGTTATTGAACGTGCTATAGAAGTAAACAAGGATATACATCTTTGCTTTATTGACTACACAAAGGTTTTGATAGAGTTAGACATGTCAACATGGTGGATATGCTTGCAGATCTACAAATTGATGGGAAAGACATTAGACTTATAAAAAACATATATTGGAAACAACAAGCTGCCATAAGGATTGATAATGAAGTGGGACAATATCAGCCTATTAAGAGAGGTGTTAGGTAGGGATGTGTATCTTTTTTCCTTATACAGTGAAAATATTTTCAGAAATGTAGAGATATAAAAGGAATCAGCATTGGAGGACGAAACATCGCACATTAGATATGCAGATGATACAGTATTGATTGCAGACAATGCGCAGGATCTGCAACAATTAGTAGATGCGGTTGTTGTACACAGTGAGCAACTGGGGTTAGAATTAAATTGTAAAAAGACACAGGTTATGGTCGTCACTAGGAAGAACGAAGTACCACAATGTAATATACAAGTAAATGGGAATATTCTTCAACAAGTGAATCGGTACAATTATCTCGGAACAGTCATACATCTGATGGGAGATGCCTTGAAGAGATTAGAACAAGATCGCCATGGCGAAAGTAGCCTTTAGCAAGATGAAAACATTCTGACGAATAAATGATGTCAATTGAAACGAGAAAAAGAGTGTTGAGGGGGATACTATAGAGCCTGTTCTTTTGTATGGATGTGAAACTTGGACAATGGAGCAGTCAAGCTGAAAAAACATCTGATGGCTGCAGAAATGTGGTGTCTGAGGAAAATGCAAAGAATACATGGACAGACAGAAAAACCAATGACCAAGTACTACGGAGACAAATGAAAATCATAAATTGATTAGAGAAATTAGACGTAGACAGTCAAAATTATTTGGACATGTTATGAGAAGAAATGGATTGGAGAACTTAGTGACAACTGGTAAGATCGAAAGGAACAGACTGTCAGGGTCTTGTTAGATGACCAAAGGCTCGTGTTCACTAACAGGCGTGAAAACACTCACACACACATAATGAGTGTACAAACACACGGCGATATAACTCAAACACTTTAATCGCACTTCTCCAAAACGCAGTCATATCAGGCATCGCTCAAAGTTAGCGATAATGCCATTTCCAGAAACATACAATGCAATATATCAATTCATAAATACAATAGAATATATCACTCACGCAATCTTCACTCTACTCAACAAAAGCATACAGGCTTTCTTCCATCAAGCCTCGACTCATACATAGCAACACTCTTTCACGTCCGTCCGGTCTCGCTGTCCTAGGCTGTCTGAGCTACCAGCAGTGATTCCTCGTTGCCTGCTTTCCGCTCTCTTGGTCTGCGTGCACCACGCTGACCCTGGCCATCCACCTGGCGTAGTACTGTTAGTCCAGTTCACGGTCGTACCTGGTTGTTGCCGCCAGGCCGGGAGATGAAGACGGGAGATTCTGACATTCTCCGCCGTCCCCTCTTATGAAAGGTATACCCTTTCATTTACTGGTGTTTATAGGTTGGTTACATTCATAATGTAAGCGTCAGAATCGACACTGTTTGTCATGTTAGAGTGACTCTTTGGTATTTATTGACGTTTACTGGGTAGTTGCATGATATAGGTTTCTTCAGTGATGCCATAAGGCTACTCTCATCAAGTACTTTCCACCTAGTTGGATTTGTACCTAGTTGATAATGGACTCAGCAGTCCGGTAGTTATCCGCGACTAACGCTATCTTTCAAGCAACGCAGCTACCATCACGACAACATAAAAAAAATCACAAAAAGACCATGTCAGGCCTTAAGTCATCTTCCTTATAAGATGACTTCAGAACTGACGCCAAACCGATATGGTCAGGATAGTCAATTCTGGTCCTCAACTTTAGTAGTTATATTCCACGCATAGTTGAGTCACATGGTGATGTGTAGTCGTGGCTACCTATGAACAAGATAATATATGCATGCTTACATTTCCCAATATTTCAAAATTGTTTCCTTTAAGAGTGTAATGGTGAAACGTTATGGGAGGTTAATTTCTACATTCTTTCAAAAAAAAAAAAAATAAAGTACATTTGTAAGTTATATTCTAAGCGTCATAGTTTGATATTTATTTTCAATAGTGACATAGTTGGCAACATTGAGAAAAAATTAATCAATCAATGATTCTTAGATCACAAATATATAAATCCTTTCATTCATTAAATCTAGGTAATTTGGTGTCACAAAGTTATCTCAAGTGTCATTCATTTGTGACTATTATTTTATAAGTCTGCTAGTTTGCTAAATTTAATAAATACATTCGAAAAGGAAACGGAAGTACACAATTGATGTGTTCAACACGTTGGAGTAACACACTGTTCTTTCACATGTTCGGAATAACACTGTTCTTACTAGAAGTACGGATTAAACTGTTCTGAATGTGTTGAATTTCTAACATGTCGTCTATATAACACAGTTGTAGCGTTAAAATGTTAGAAAAATTTGCTTGTGCTTATATCACAAGTATACATAAGAGTCGGTATAGCTACGGATATTACCAAAAGGTGACATAAGGTAAGTATGTACACATGTAGTACTGTTCTTGGAGCACTGTTCGTATAAATATCACTACGTGTTTAAAATACTGTCCTTATCATTCTAATAGTTCATATATTTCTCATATTCACTTGTTAAAAATATAATTTAAATAATAGGAGGACTATGTCTTTATCACAATAAGTCACTTGTCACAGCGTTCTTGGTTAGCTTAAACAATTAATTCGCTGGATTGTGATAGCTATCTGAGCGCTATAGGAGACAGACTATGTTCACTGCCTTAGTCTTTGCGCTCAGGCGTAGTCAGCCTGTCGTCGGACATCTCGAGAGGACATCTGGAAAGTAAGTCTGCAATCGTATTTTCAGAGCCGCTGATGTGTCTAATCTCAAAGCTGTAACTTTGGAGTAACAAAGACCATCTTGCGATCCTATGGTTTGTCGATGTACCTGTAGTAATAATAGTTAACGGGTTGTTGTCTGTTTCCACGATGAATGTTTACCTAACAAAAAAGTAGACAATTTCTTAACAGAATAAATTAAAGCCAGGGCTTCCAATTCTGGAGTCGACCATCTCCTTTCACTTGGTGTCATTTGCGACTTACGTAACAAACTGGATGTAGGATGTCATCATAGGATTGTAACAAAACGGCCCCAATCGCTATGGAACTCGCGTCAGTTCTCAATCTGAAAGGAATTTCCAAATTTGGCAATTTAAGGATGGGATTACACGAGAAATATGACAATACTTTTGTAAATGCTGGTCTCAGGCCTTCTCTGTTTACAATCTTATTTAGTTGGTTATTGGTTAGTAGATTTGTAAAACATTCTATCAAACTAGAAAAATTAGGTATGAATCGTCTGTAATAATTCAGTAATCCTAACATGCTCCTTACTTCCTTCTTGGTTGTAGGAAGTGACAATTTTAGAATTTTCGAAACAATATTGTCATCAGTGGTAACAAATCCATTACAAATTTTATATCCTAGGAAGTAATTTCATGGTAGGCAATTTCTACCTTTGATGGTTTCACTGTTAGGCCGTGTTGTCTGATGCGTTCAAATTTCAGTTCAATATGACTTCTTCTCCGATGCTTTCGTTCACTTTACAGAACTATTTCACTCCATTGCATTTTAACACATGTCTTACACGTTTAATCGTATCTTCCTTCTGTCGTTCAAAAGTCGTTCACTCGTCTTTCTTCTGGTCCAAACACGGACGATGGTCTCACGTTCACTCCTAACACAAACACACTATCTTTCATATGGTCCAAACTCGGACGATGTACCCACGTTCACTTCTCTTCATACATATATTTTTACATTTGGTTCGTAAGGTGGACGATGCGCCCACGTTCACTCCTGTCAGGGTCTTGTTTAGATGACCAAAGGCTCGTGTTCACTAACAGGCGTGAAACACTCACACACACATAATGAGTGTACAAACACACGGCGATATAACTAAAACACTTTAATCGCACTTCTCAAAACGCAGTCATATCAGGCATCGCTCAAAGTTAGCGATAATGCCATTTCCAGAAAACATACAATGCAATATATCAATTCATAAATACAATAGAATATATCACTCACGCAATCTTCACTCTACTCAACAAAGCATACAGGCTTTCTTCCATCAAGCATCGACTCATACATAGCAACACTCTTTCACGTCCGTCCGTCTCGAGGTCCTAGGCTGTCTGAGCTACCAGCAGTGATTCCCTCGTTGGCCCTGCTTTCCGCTCTCGTGGTCTGCGTGCACCACGCTGACCCCTGGCCATCACCTGCGTAGTAACTGTTAGTCAAGTTCACGGTCGTACCTGGTCGTTGCCGCCAGGCGGGGGAGATGAAGGACTGGGAATTCTGACACAGACCAAGAGGAAGACCGAGAGGAAAACACCTGGATGGCTTGGCCACATGGCATAGAAGAGACAGGAACACTGAGCTGATCCACGACTCCGGTTATCGAGTGAAATGGCGAGTCATGACCACCCACGCTTTCCGGCATGGCACATGATTGTTGATTGTTATGAGAAGAAATAATTGAAGATCTACCTATAAAAGATGCTAATGTGGCTACAATTAATTTACGAGCTGAGTTAAACAATTGGCACGAATTCTCAGAAATATGTTCTCTAAATAAATGAGGAACATTCGAGGGGTATCACTGTCTTCCTTTATTTCTCTTTTCATAATATTGTCATTTGTCACATGTTCCTAGTTAGTTAGTTAGTTAGTTAGTTAGTTAGTCGACAGATCATCCTCGTTGCACATCGAACCATTCAGTCCATAAGTGCTCGGATCCCCTCCTCAGCAAATCCCGCAGCGTGTAGCGGCTAACGACGCCAGTTCTGTGTTGGTTTATAAATCTTCTTTGGCTTCCTGCGTAGTGTTCTTGTTTGGCCACCCCTCTTTTAATTTGCTGCTCTCGCAGTCTGGCCATTGTTGTAGATTCACAGTCATCACTTGGTTCTCGCAAAAGTCTACTTCTCGTAGAGCATTCAGAATGTCAGCCTGGTCCATGGCGCGTCCGCCCTCCACAGTAGCCTCACCTGCGAGCTTGTCAGCCCGCTCATTTCCTTGTACTCCCGCATGCCCTGGCACGAAGATGAAACTAATCTTTGCCAGCCGAGACCGCTCCAGAGGCAGCAACCATTCTCTTCGGATCGACCCCTCCTCTATCCTCTTGATCATGTTCATTGAGTCGCTAAGGAAACAAGCCCTAGTGAATGTCTGTGTCTCGAGCCATGTTATTGCTTTACTTACTGCCATGACTTCCCTGGTCAGGCTACTTGTGGTTTCAGTGAAAGCACCAGAGTCCTCCTTCACAATTCTCCCTCCGGCCCGAGCTGTAAAGGCCCATGAGCTTCTCACATGTCGGACGACCGACCATCTGTGTAGATGACCGCGTCACCGTCTAGCGAATTCTCGAACATCAACGCTTGTACTTCAGCATCCACAGCAGCCGGATTTTCTTGTCTGCATTTCTATCTAGTTAGATGCAAACTGAAAAGGATGTGCAGAAGTCTGTTGGCACTTGCACCCACTCCTCGCCAGGTTCTAAGTCCTCAAGTGAACACACCTGTTGAAGATGTATTCGGCTTGACCCATCCACGACCGTCCTCTTTTTAACCTGTTTGCCCTTCACCTTCCTAATTTCACTATGCAGTGGATGTTGTGTGTTTGCGTTAATTCTGAGGTAGGCGAGTGCCCTGCAACCTTGTATTCTCTCTTCAATGGTTGGAAAATCAAGAGGTAGCGCATCGCCCTGCATGCTGTATCTCTTGTACATCCAAGAATAATGCGCATAGCTTCATTCTGTATCCTTTGTACATGTTCCTTTTTTCGTTATTCCCAGGATGTGATAAGCTATAAAGATGACTGCTGTCTTTTTCTGAACTTTGTGATAGGATGTGTTTGTGTCTTAGCGTATTTCAAACATTTATATTAGTCAGTTTGGCTGCCTAATTCATGTATGAGGTGTGAGTGTATTTTTGTTTGCTTGTTTACTAACTGTCAAGGGATCACCACCATATTTTAAAACTGGCTCAATCTAACACACACGAATTTTTTTTCTTACCTCCAATGATAGGGACTATCGCTGGCTGTTGACGAGGGGACGGAGCATGCATGGAATGACCTGAGTGCAGTGATGTCGGTTCTTAACTCAACTAAACTCACTTTATCACATAAGATAGTCTTCATTTTATGACTTGCAGTTTTCGTTTATCCGTGTCTACTTTTTTTTTTTTTTAATCTCTGTGATACACCTTCTAACTTAATGTTATTCACGTGCCCATAAACTTGAATTTATATACTTCCTCCAAATTAATATCATTGACTTTAACTGTACATTTAAGCATGATCCTTTTCTTTGATATTACCAATGGGAGCATCTGTTGGATCCTTTCTTTAGGACACGTTGGTGTCGTGAGAAGCGAGCATGCGGACGGAAACAAACACGCGGACAGATTGGCTGAGTCTGTACCGTTCGTTGGTGTATTGGTGCATGACATTTTTTTTTAAAATTTCGCTCACTTTGAACTCAAGCATAGTCCTTACACGAACTACTACTTTTAGTGCGCTGGGCTGAATTTTGCGTGTGGATTAGCTTTCCCTATTATCAGTGTCTCCCTCGCCATCAGTGACTTTATGAGTACTTGTAATTTACGTCAAAAGTCAATGACAGAGAGTACACGTTTTTTAGTCCAGCTGACCGATTTTGGGATTGAACCCACAACCTCTTCATCAGGACACCGGATGTTTAAGAACGACTGCTCTTATCCATTCTGTCATGCTGACCACTGGTGCATGATAAAGGCAGATGTAGTTAGCACCCTTTGGAATCATGTGTATAGCGTGGAAGAACAGATAAATCATCACGGCCTTGAGCAGTGGTTCTCAACCGGTGGGCATTCCACCCCCCCCCCCCCCCCCCCCCCACCAGGGGGAATTTTAGGATTTCCGGGGGGGGGAATTAAGATTATTTCAAGATCGCGTTAATACAAGAACCGATTACTTGATATTGTTTTTCTCTTCATACTTTACGGTTCTGTCTCACCATTCTAAAATTCATTTTATAAAGTAAGTAGACACGAATCACGTTTTATGTGGACGACTAGACTTGTTTTAGTATGTGCTTTTAAATTTAACTTCCATTATTACGTATGCTGTGTAAAAAAAAGGGGGGGGGATGCTTTAGGTAGGAAATACGAAAGGGGGAGGATGGCGTTCTGAAAATATGGTGAAGGGGGGCACGGGGCCAAATTTTTAGGTCGGAAATACGAAAAAGGTGGGGGGGGGGGAATGACGTTCTGAAAATATGGGAAGGGGGGTATGGGCCAAAAAGGTTGAGAACCACCGACCATGGAATGGCCAGATCTGCCGACAATCAGTACTACGACGAAAATCCAAGTGGCTATACACATCGGAACTTCATCTGGCATCATTGGTATTAGGAATCTTAACTGGCTGTATAAGATGATGATGGGGTACGTATGGGGATGTCCCCAAGTGTTGTGAAATCGGTTATCGACCCCAAATCTTTCATACTTGTCAATAACCTTAGCAGAAGGTTGTTCTAATGAACCCCGCCGATAAGTTTCTCGAACACGCGTTGTTTCTCCTGCCACATACGAATTTGTGGCCAAGGTGTCTATAATGTCCAGTGTCCATCTTTTGCTGGTCGATCCCTATCTCTTCTCAAAGAAACCATGCCATCTATCAATGGTCTTTCAAAGCCACTGTGACGCTTAATATGGCCAAAGTATTTTAATTTCCGGAACTCGATACTCTTTAGTAACCAGTTCCCCCCTCTCCTTCAATATTCAGAAGTTGTAGAATTTCAATATTTTTCTTCGTCCACGACAGCATGAGAACTCTACTTTGACATAAAACACCATAATGTTTTTAATGTTATGACGAAATAGTCCACGTCCCATGCGTATTTTGCTACATGAAAGATGCACGTTCTCCAAAACAAAAATGTACTTGTTTACTGGTGTTCTGTCTCATCATCTCATCTTTTCTTCTACCTTGCCGTGTCGAGATGAATATAAACAGCGGGAGAGCAATATTTCCTTATATAACTTTATGTGACGTCACACCAATCCACCCAAAATCAACTCGGTATTGAGAATGCGGAGTCAAAGGAATATAACTCATAAATAACCACACGACCGATTTCTGGCGATATTACATCCCGTTAGAATTCCGACCGGCGGTGTGCGTGTGTGCGGCGGCGGTGTAGGCCGACGTGAGGTTGGGGGATCAGGGTTAGGGCGTGGTGGTGCCGGTGCATGCGGTGGGGTAAGGGGGTTCGAACCCTCAAGCCGCGACGGTCGTCATAGGAAAACTGTAATAAGTAGAAATGTAAATATGGCGGGTATATGGTCTGTAGATGGCCGTAGTGGCTTATACACTATCATCATACGAATTGAACATTCTATAGAAGCAAATAAAAAACGATATCTTTGCTTTATTGACTACACACAGACATTCAATAAAGTGAGACATGTCGACATGATAAGGATGCTTGAAGATCTACAAATTGATGGAAGAGACATTAGACTTGTAAAACTATATTGGAAACAACAAGCTGCCATCAGAATTGATAACGATGTAGGTCAATATCAGCCTATTAAAGAGGTGTGAGAAAGGGATGTGTAATGTCTCAAGATCTTTTTTCCCTGTATAGCGAAAATATTTTCAGAAATATAGAAGATATATAAGGAATCAACATTGGAGGGCGATACACCAATAACATTAGATATGCAGATGATACAGTCTTGATTGCAGACAATTAACAGGACCTGAACAATTTACTAGATGCGATTGTTGCACACAGTGAACAACTGGGGTTAGAACTGAATATTAATAAGACACAGATTATGGTCGTTATTGGGAAGAAGAAAATATCACAGTGTGATATACGAGTAAATGGGCGTATTCTTAAGCAAATGAATCGATACAGTTATCTCTCAACAGTCATGATGGGAGATACCTTGAAGAGATTAGAACAAGAATTGCCATTGCGAAGGGTGCCTTTTGTAAGATGAAAAACATACTGACCAATGAAAAGATATCAACTGAAACGAGAAAAAGAGTGTTGAAGTGCTGTATAGAACCCATACTTTTGTATGGGTGTGAAGCGTGGACTATAAGCAGTCAAGCTGGAAAACATCTGATGGCTGTAGAAATGTGGTTTCTGAGGAATATGCAAAGAATACCATGGACAGACAGAACAACCAATGATTAAGTCCTTAAGAAACAAATGAAGATCGGAAACTGATTAGAGTCATTAGACGTAGACAGTCGAAATTTTTTTGGCATGTTATGAGAAGAAATGAACTGGAGAACTTGGTGACGACTGGCAATATCAAAAGGAAGAGACCAAGGGTAAGACAGAGAAGTAAACACATGGATAGCTTGGCTACGTGGCATGGTCAAGACAGGAACACGGAGCTGATCCACTACTCTGGTATGACACATGAAAGATGGATGGAAATGAAAACGTTAAAAAATTAAAGATGACTTGTAGTATTGGTTGTAGTGGGTATGGCTTAGTGAAATTCGTGGTTAAGGGGTGGATAACGGTTGTTAGTGATCTGTAGAGACCCGTAGTAGCGTATACACTATCATCATACAGCTCTTCAAATGAAAACCTTTAAAAAGCAAGGATGACATTAAACACTATCGTCATACGGGTTACAAACGGAAATCTTAATATGTCATGATGGCCGATATCATTGATTGTAGTAGGTATAGATTAGTGAAATTCGTTGTTAAGGGGTGGATAGCAGTAATTAGTGATCTGTAGTGGGTCGTGGTTGTTTAAACACTATAATCAGATGGGTTACAAGTGAAAACCTTAACAAGTAAAGATGGCCGGTATTATTGCATGTAGTGGGATGGATTAGTGAAATTAGTTGTTAATTTAAAAAAAAGTCGCTTAAAAGTCGACAGGGTCGACTTCATTGCACCGGGATTTTATCCCATATTGCTCTGTCTATTTCTGCAGCACGGAAAGCACGACCTCCGTAGCTCTAGCGACGACCCACAGGAGTCTCCGAAAAATTTCACTCGTGAACCGAAGGACACGTCCCGGAATCTAACCCACAACTTTAGGAGCCAGAGTCAAAAGGCTTGACCACTTCGCCACAGACACCCCCTCTTTTTTAGTTAATTGGTGGATAGCATTTATTACTCATAAGTAGAGGGTCATCGTGGTTTAAACACTATCATCATAGGGTTACAATTGAAAACTTTAAAAAAGAAAGTGATCGGTATTACTGGTTTTAGTGGGTATGGTTACAAAACTTATAAATAGCTCACCCAAGATTATAAAAAAGTTGGGAGATTTGTTAACCAAAGAGAAACATTTTTAGCAAAATAAACCAAAAAGCTGATCAAACTTATAAATATCTCGTCCAAACTAATGGAAAGTAGGATACACTGTTAACCAAATGTGAATAATTATCGATCAAGTTAAGAAATATACCAACCAAGTTTATACAAAGTAGGAACATTTGTTAACCAAATGGGAAAACATGTTGATCAAGTTCAGAAATATTATAACCAAACTTATGAATAGCTCATCTAAACTTATGAAAAATAGGAAGCTTTGTTAACCAAATGTGAAAAAATGTCGACGAAGTAAAGACACATGTCAACTAAACTTATAAACACCTCTTCCAAATTTATGAAAAGTAGGAAACGTTAACCAAATGTGAAAAAATATCGACCCAGTTAAGAAATATCTTAACCAAGCTTATAAATAGTAGGAACAATTGTAACCAAATGTGAAATATTATCGACCAAGTAAAGACGCATTTCAACAAAACTTAAAAAAATCTCGTCCAAACTTATGAAAAGAAGGAAACGATTTTAACGAAATGTGAAAAAATATCGACCTAGTAAAGACACATTTCAACCAAACTTATAAATATCTCGTCCAAACTTATGAAAATTAGGAAACCTTGTTAACCAAATGTGAATAAATATCGAAAAAGTTAAGAAATATCTCAACCAAGTTTATAAAAGGAAGGTACATTTGTCAATAAAATGGGAAAAATGTTGATGAAGTCAAGAAATATGTCTCCAAACTTATAAATAGCTCGTCCAAGCTTATGAAAAGTAGGAAACTGTGTTAACCACATGTGAAAAAATATCGACCTAGTAAAGACACATCTCAACCAAATTTATAAATATGTCGTCCAACCTTATAAAAAGTGGGAAAATTTGTTAGCCAAATGGGTTGACCAAATACAAAAAATATCTCGACCAAACTAATAAGAAAAATTAGGAAAAAATTTTTCACCAAGTGTAGAAATAGCTCATCAAAATTTATAAAAAGTAAGAAACAATATAGGCCAAATCAACTAAAATGTTGACCAATCTTATAAATATCTAAAAAAAATAAAAAAATGAGATGCTTAAAAGTCGACAGGGTCAACTTCATTGCACCGGATTATTAATCCCATATGGCCCGGTCTCTTTTCGCAGCGCAGCAGCGTTGCACTAAGCAAAACTCTGTAGTTCTAGCAACGACACACGGGAGTCTCCAAAAATGTTAACTCGTGAACGGAAAAATGAAGCCTGTAATCGTACCCACAATCTTCGGAGCCCGGGTCAAACGAATTGACCACTTTGCCACGGTGTTTATAAATATCTCGTCCAAACGTATGAAAAGTGGGAAACTTTGTTAGCCAAATGTAAAAAAAAAATATCGGTAAAGTAAATAAATATTTCAGCCAAACTTATAAATATCTCAACCAAACTAATAAAATGTAAGAAACTATTCTAGCCAAAGTAACAAAAATGGTGGCCGAATTAAAAAAATATTTCAACCAAAATTATAAAAAGTAGGAAAATCTGTCGGCCAAACTAAGAAATATGTATGACAAAGTTAAAAATATGTCTACAAAACTAAGAAAAATGTGTTACCCAAATTAGGAAAACAACGTAACTACTGTAGTTATGTCAAGAGTGGTTTAAACTGATATTTGAAAAGGCATTTCACACTACATAATCAGCAACGTCAGCACTTCCCCCTTTTACATTACTGAAAGCATCAACTTACCATTCCAGAGTATCTGCTAAAGAAGCACTTATACAGACTACTCACGCATCACTCCACACTCTTGGTTTTTTCTTTCTACCACTAAGTGTGTCTTTCACACATATCTCACAACTTTTAAATGTCACAGCACCAGGAACTCCAAACCTTCGTTGTACATGAGCTCCTATGAAACAATCATTACAACATTTATGGCAATGCAGTCGGCGGCACCACCCGGGGTAGTTTCATATGAGTATTCGTCATCATTTCCCATGGCTGACATCTTCAAATTACCATACCACAATGTCTGCTACACTAACCTTCCATTGTTCCCTATCTAAACAACACACAGGTTTTCCCGAAGTCTAGCGAAAATAAAATTTCTTACTTTGTCCACTTCTATCTCACTTTGTCGTTTCACATCCGCAATAGCGGCGAATCTCCAACCAACCAACAGTGTCTGTTATAAAGTCGCCCTTTCTTAAAACCACGGCTGCCTTATTGACCCCTTGAATACCATCTAACACATCTTCCATTCGAATGTCACCGTTTTATATCAATTATATAATAAAACTATACTAGGCACTTTTGTAGACAATGAATATGGTCATCGACTAGTATGGTCCATTCTAAGAAGGATATCAATGACAAACGATCGTCGTTACAGATGCCTATACGATTATGATTCTACTCAAAACTATAAGGAGTAGAATAAAAAAGACAATAAATGTTGAAAATTGGTGAAGAGCAGTATGTATGTGTGGACGGTGAAGGGATACAATAGGAAAGTTATACATTACGAACACGAATAGAAATATTAAAATAGAAGAAAAAAGTCGCAACCAAGTGGACAATTTTATATACTTGGAGTCATTTATAACATCAGATGGTAGGTACACAAAAGAGCTTAAGTACAGAATAGGGCAAACAAAAGCTGTATTTCATAAAATGAAAAGTATCTTACGCAATAAGTCGCTATCATTGAATGAAAAAAAAAAAACTTTAACAATTAATACTTTTATATTTCCAGATATAGCTGGAAATAAACCAATGCCTTCTGACGAACGGATGCATAAATATGCATTAGAATTATTAGTGGTAGCCCTAGCCCACGACGTCATCTTTAATTTTTCACTGTACACATCAAACATACCATTTTTATTACTTTAAATAATAATGTTTACCTTTCTATATATACAAAGCCGGAAGCAACTACCTATCATAACTCGCGCGATTTGACATTTTACGATTCCCTGTCTTAAGGCTTGTTGTGACAACACATTAGTGTTATAAGAAATTATTTCAGGTTCTGGGCTGATTCTCAACAAGTATGCACCACATGTACCTACCATACTACTACACACTACTTACTATGACACACATTTTAAACGCCAGATAATTAACTGCCACCAGGCCATGTAGTTATTCTTCGCTACTAATAGACACACACAGTCTTTAGGAGGACACATACTGACATCCCATCACTGTCAACCACGGCCGAATACAGAGTAAGAGGACCATAGATATAAACAGAGACACCCGTACATCCAGACATAGAGATATACACACGCACATACACCCACCCCCCCACACACACATATATAAAGAGAGAGAGAGCTAGACAGTAGCTAGATAGATAGCTACAATGATAGAATCACACTGACAGTCACGCACACACATACACACAGTCAATAGTAACACAAGTACCGGTATCACACCAATGTTACACAAGAGCAAATACTCACGCCATCCACCGGGTCACACCTTCTGCCACCGACGACAACCGGAAGCACTTATTTACCTACTACGCAACTCACCAACCCCTTACCAATGAATTTCACTACACCATACCCACTACATCCGATTTACCTTTTTACCTTTCATTTGTAAAACCCCTATGATGGTGGTGTATAGCCACCACGACTTTTTATAGATCACTAATAACCGCTACCCACCCCTTAACAACGAATTTCACCAAGCCATACCCATTAAATCAATAATACCGGCAATATTAATTTTTTTAAGGTTTTTATTTGTACTCTATGATAATAGTGTATATACCACCACGATCCTCTAAATGTCACTAATAACCGCTACCGACCCTTTATCAACGAATTTCACTAATACATACCCATTACAACCAATAATACCGGCAATATTTAGTTTGTAACGTTTTCATTTGTAACCCCTATGATGATAGTGTTTAAACCTGAATCACCTAGCATAACCCCACGCGCCCTTGCAACCGCTTCCCCACCTCCGCGCCAAGTCATGTACTATTTTTTTTATGTTTTTTGTTTATTTTCCTAATTTTAAAAATAAATATTTAAAATATTATACACGCACTCAATAGTTATCCGCCCTTAGAAATATAATTCCTAGAATTATCGCCCTTAGATATGACATAGTTATCACCCCATACCAGTCCGCTGCAAGACCGAGGAGGTTTGACCTAAATCAGCCGAGGTCAAAGTCAATCCTCAGGTCAATCCCCCAAATCCTAACCAAAACGTGCAATCCTAACTACTAACCTGTTCATTGTTGTTGCTGCCTTATCAATGCTGATGTTGATTTCCTGATCTACGGATAATTTGCTATTTAAACCCCTGATCCTAGATATGTAAAATGGTCTACTATCTCTAGTTCGCCGGTCTCAGTGGCCAAAGGCTTGCGAACACGCTTCGTGAGCTGCTTACCTGGCGTTAAAAACGCAGCCGCGACCGATTTGTGCAGCAGACCGTGTCGCGTTGCGTTATAACGGTTGGTATGGAGCCGGTCGTTGAAAAATCAATGGCAAACTACTGAACTTAAAAGCTTGCCTAGTACATCAACAGCAGCTGAAAAAAAATGCTGGTGTTGACTGCAACGTCCTGAAAGGGATATGCAACATTTATAAATTCTCTAGTTCTGCGTCGTCAATAAAGATTGATGGTACTCCATGTGCATCTTGTGACATAATCTGTGTCTTCTTTTTGCTAATTGTGATACCACATTCAGAACAAGCATTGGAGAATGCAGATAGTAGACGTTGTAATTCTTCATCAGAGTGGGTCGTAATTGCAGCATCATCTGAAAAAAAGCAACTCTCTGATCAGTACCCTCCTAATGTTTGGTCTTGGCCTTCAATCTCTGAGCATTGTAGAGGCCGCCAGCCATCTGATCGTGAGTGAATGTATATACCACCATCCTGATCACGAAAGGCATGTTTCAGTAGAAGTGAAAAGTGTATTTCAAAGAGTACAGGAGCTAGTGCACAACTTTGCTTAACTCCACTCTTGATTTCAACTTTTCAGAAGTTGCACCATCAAACCGGATTATACCCTTCATGCCTGTGTGGAACGATTCCACAATGGACAGAAGAATTAGTGGGCAGCCAATCTTCTTTAGTGCCTTGAACAGACCCTCACGACTGACCAAATCAAATTCCTTTGTGAGGCAATAAACAGTGGTTAATTGTGTTCACGGCCATTTTTCTTGCATGTGTTGCAATCACAATATCATATCAATGGTAGACCGGTTCTGTCGGAAGCTACACTGGGAGTTGGGATAGACTTGATCTCCCGGGACTTGAAGTCTGCGCAGAACAATTCTGACAAATGCTGTCCAAACAATACACAGAAGTGAGATACCCCTATAGTTGTTACATTCGCACCGATCGCCCTTGTTCTTGTACAGTGTTATGATGCTCGAATCTTTGAAATCCTGTGGGACTTGTCCTTCTCGCCAGCATAGCTCTATTAGCTGGTGTATCTGTAGAGTGTGTGTGTCTTGCCCACTCCTGATAACCTCTATTGGAACACCAACTTTACCTTGAACCTTGCCAGGTGCAAGTTCATTTATAGCACACTTAACGTCTGTTATGGTGGAAGTGTGTCCAGGTGGTCAAGAGTTGGTAGGGCCTCTATGGCGTTGAGGGCATCATCCGCTAATTTGGTCTCACGTGAGTAAAGCTCCAAATAGTGCTCTACCTATCTATCCATCTGCTGTTTCTTATCAGTGATGATTTCTCAAGTCAAGGTTTTCAGTGGAGCACTTCTTTTGATAATTAGACCACAGCCGTTCTGTATCCCTTCACACATGCTTCTGATGTTTCCCGTATCACTTGCATTTTGAATGGACTCACGTAACTTGATCCAATAGTCATTTGCACACTGCTTGGCAGCCTTTTGCACATCCTTCCTAGCTTGGACGCGCTCTCGCCAGCCCTCCCGATTGTTAAATAATTTATCAAAGTTTAACCTTAATCAATGAAGATGCTGTGTATTACATAATTGTGTCCGTTTTAAAACTGGATTTATATAAACGAAAGATGTCAAGTTTAAGTTATTGTTTATTTATTGAAATGAGGATTTCTTGTGAAATGTGATGGTAAGAGCATTCATTGTGAATTTCACCAATTATCGAATATCATAACGTGTGATTTACAGATGCGTGACTAGTGTGATACATCGCCAAGCACGCTTTACATAAGAGCGCCGAACCTTCGATTACTCCTTGCCTGAGCTTTGAGCTGTTTGAGCTGCATATATTGCTAAAATGGCTCCCAACGTGCGGAATTCTTACTGTATCCAACCGCCATGAAAATACAAACAAAGACAAGACGGGACCAAAGTTAACGATCACGCCACCTAAACGTCGGAATTCTTCAACGCCATCTTCAAACATAAGGCTTGATGAACAAGCAGCCACTGAACTCACGCTGGACGAGCATCAGAGTTCACTAGCCCAATCTGACCGGACTAACATATCACATTTAAACAATATTTCTTCGGCCGAACCACATAACCACAATGCCTGTCGCGAACTCATCCAGGCTTTGGAGGACAGGCTAAACGATTTCATTTCCAACAACACAGCTAGTATTATCGCCGTGTTTAAAAGAGAAAACGCTCGTCTTCAACAGGAAGTCCTCTTCCTTAAAGAAGAAAATGACACTTTTAAAGCAACAATCCATGCCTTAAAACTAAAATGTACACAGTCATTTGACAGAAGTACACAAACAGAAAGTATCCATGGTGCTTCGTGCTTCGGCGATGTGTTTAACCAGTGAAGGTTCGTCGCAAAATAACATACAAAGTTTCTACAGTTAGCAACACTACTAAACCTGCTGAACGCACACCGTCTATCTACCCCATTGATGTGCATATCAGCAACAGGCTCCATGCCTTAAGTGTTGACTCTCCAGCCGCAGACCATGAATCACAGAGCTCAGCAACTACCATTACTGGGCATCAACAATCAACGTAATCAAGCTATAATAAACAAGAACACAAGAAAGACTACAGTGACCAGTGGCAACAACAGTCCAGGTGGACACACCAGCAGCGTGAAATAACAATACATGACAGTACAACTCATGTTATCATTGGAGACTCCCTGCTGAAGGGAATCTATAGCGATCGCATGTCATCTTCTGACAGCGAATAAACTTAAATCTATCCTCTACCAGGCGCTGACATTGATAGGCTGACTGCTACACTGCGAAAATTCAAAGTTAACGACAGAATTACAAAATCGACAGTCCATATTGGTGTCAACAATATAATGAACAGTAAAATCATAAGACCTCACAACTAGCTACATTGGAGGTGTTATTGCGAAATAAATTTTCTAAATAATCAATGTGCATTTCATCAATCATTCCACCATGTTACGAGTTCCAGAGTCGTACTGCAGATGCTGCCATTTTAACTCTATGTAAATTTTGTAAAGATAACAACATGAATTTCGTTAATAACACCCCGAACTTTACATCGCTGTCCACGGCTCCTAAGAAAAAACTATACAGGGACCAAATACATTGTCCCAAGATAGGAAGTAGCATACTAGCGAAGAACATAAAATATCCCGAATGTGCACAGCAATCAGCACTAGTGAGAGGAGTCAACCGAGCTTCACCTCCGACAGCAGCCATCTCTCAGTGTTCAGAAAACACTCCCTCTCTTCCCACACCACCCTTACCAATTCCCCAGGCATACAATGCCATGAATAACAACCCATGCTCCAATCCGCATGTTGCTAACTATGATACTTTGATTCCTCAATTGCCCGTAAAGCAATCTTCTCCCACCATGTCAAATGGGACATTGTTAAACAACGATGCTGTGCCCATGAACCCTGCTTCCAATGTAGGCATTTCCAGTGACACTCATAGCAGTCGTCCCTCGTTGGACGGTAATCTACACTCCTAACAGTGGAACCGTCAACTCCAGCAGCTAATGCAGTACAATCCTTCAGCTCTGCACCAAGCTTCCATAATGTCACTCCAGCAAAGCATTTTCCTACCCCTTTAGTTTGGGCAGTAGAGTAGTTCCAGGTGTACCTGTATGGGAAACATTTCACAATACAGTATGATCATCAACCTCTCACGTTCGTGGCGGCATCCAGAAACTTAAACGCTCGACTTACGAGATGGTCGTCACTCCCCCAACCGTATTCATTTCAAGTAGAACATGTCCCAGGAAGGATTAATGTAGGAGCAGACTTTATCAGCAGACATCCTATTGAAGATTCTGTACGAGAATCAGAGAAGAAGAAAAGAATGGGAGTAATATGGAATTGAGGACAGTTTTCCAAGCGAACAACTGTCTGAGAGGGGAGTCATGTGATATAATTCTCACAACAGTCAAAAGCGTGATTAATATTTTACCCACTACAACCCCATTTTACGACAATACCAACCAACAGCGACATTGGGCCGAAGAGAGGATGAAAGAAGACTTTGGATTGGCTTTGGCGTCACAACCTAAGCAGTACGAAACGATGATAATGTGGCATGCAAGGGGAAAACGGTCTGTTTTTACACCAACCCAAGCACGAGGCAGGAGAAGATCCGAAGAATCTGACGGAGTGATTGCATCTTCCAAATCAGCTAAAACAAGATAACGTATTCTTGAAATGAGGAAAGCATTAGCCTACAAGCAGATATCGCATTTGGATAACCGAATGCAAGCAGATCCTGAAACCTGTCGCCGAAGTGTTTTGAAGCCATTCAATTAACACGGAGATAAGCGCAATGCTATATTTTATATTACGTTAGTAAGTGATCCTTTCCCAAGAAGAAGTTGGTAAGTAGATGTGTTGTCACTAGGTGGTTTGTCCGTAAGAAATTAACCAGAAGAGACTAAGTATTTTATTCAGATGTCGTAGTTCATGAATAAAGGTAACACGAGGTTAAACCATAAGGAAGGGTTTCTTCTAGTTAACAAACTTAATTTAATGTGTAAGCATTAGACCTAGGTTGTACAATTTATTTCTTAAGGAGTTAAACTAAATCAGCAGTGATTAGAAGTTGTGATTAACTTAAGATTTAGGAAGCTAAGAATACTTAGTTCAATAAGAAGAAACTATTTTACATTTGCCAACCCTGGTAAGAGAAACTAGTGGAATGTGTAACAGAAAATTACATGAGCACATGAGATATAAATAGATTTCTATATGTATCAGAATTATGTGTGTTGGGAGAAAACACCCACGTAGTGAATCAAATGTATTTTTATTGTTGTTAAATATGTGGATTTATCATATGTGAGGCACATAATAATGCATAATCATCACTCCTGCAAGTGTGGTTATGATTCATGATGAATGAATGTGGATTGGGTGTATCATATAATTCTATGTATTTGATGGGAGCATGCATGTGGTGATTCATTTGTAATTTTATTATTGTTAAACATGAGGATCATCATTTGTGAATCTCATAATTATGCCTAATTATCATCCATACAATTATTATGTATAATGAAGGATGGTAGAATGAGTGAGATTCCATTGTAATTTCATTGATATAAAATCTGTCAATTTATAATTTGTAAAATCACATCAGTATGCTTACTTATAATCAATGCACATATGAATATTATGTCTGATGATGATGAGATGAATGAGATGAAGAGACATGCTGAGAAGGAGTATAAACAATCTATCAATCTCAGGATGGAAGGCGCTTTGATGTATAATGTCCTGTCTCTCAGAAGATAACATGTAATGATAACCCATACACTAATTAATATTTAGTGCACTCCGACGTCATGACACCGCTCTGTATTCCATACCAACTCAGGTGACATCATATAGATTTTGTGTCCTGAATGATGATGATTATGATGAATGATGATGATTGATGATGATGAAATGATATGATGATGATAAATGAGGTAAGTATATGTACATACATGGTGAAAAGGAGGGAATATACTCGCCTTGAAACTTTTGATTAGAAAAGATTAACACTGAAGGTTATACAAGAGATGTTACCATAATGTACTTACATTGTTTATAACCAAATACTCATTGGCAATGAGGAATGATTTAAAAACCCTTATGTATGAGACCTTTTTCTTTAAGGGAAGGAGATCTAGAGAAACTAAGTATATACAGAGATAAGGGAGAACATAGTTGTCAAATTCCAAATCAATCAAGGTATTACTCACCTGTAGCCTTGAGGACAGGCATAGGAGAAGACGACACTGCGTATCTGCTAGTCTAAGCCTTGAGTGCCATATAATGACGGATTGGATGGAGAACAACCAGTATGTTGTGGATAACTATTTGAGAGCACCAAGACTCTTTTCCTTCCACTGTTTATTTTCCTAGGATCACAATTCTTATATGTAATTTTTCTTTGTGGTTTTCTTGAAAGTATACAGCGTTTCATTTCTGATGTCATAGTGATGATATCATTAGATTTATGATTGATGCTGAAATTTCAGGTAGTGGCTAGATCCATCTAGATCCAGACCTGACTTTGTGACTGTAGCAGCTTGACTGAGTGAGGCAAGCTGATATTAGTGAGACCAAATACTAGTCCAAAGCAACTTCCTGCAGATTTCTCTACCATATAGGACAGGTATCCTAGATAATTAGTCTATATTATTAGTGGAAGAAACCATTGAGCCAAAAATCTTATCTTGGAACAAAATAACACCCAAGAAAGTAGCACATATATTTCACACTAACTGATTGCCGCAGAGATCCAAGAACTTGACGGTTGACCAATCAGAGTGTAAACAGTTTTTCTCCACAGATTATATATAGGCCAGAAGAAGAGGCCCAATAAAGATAATAGAATACTAATACATTGCTGGGGGGGGGGGGTGGATAAAATATTGGGCACAGCCAGGAGATATGTATAGTTAGAGAAATACATGTATATGGTCTTGTTTTTTTGTAATGAATTGATTGTTGTATTTTTATGACATTAATGAACAATAGCACCATTTATGTGTAATAAATTATGAAAATTAAGGGAAGGGTCATTTTCTCTTTTGAGGGTTCTCTTGTCGTAGTAAAATTGTTTTAATTAACAACCCTAGATTAATAATTATTTAGTTGAGAGAGGAGAGGCAAGGAACCACCAAAAGGATATTTTGGGTATTTAGGGGAACAACTTTGCATTTGTTTCCTGGAGGTATTCCATTGTTCTCTGAAACTCTTTTTATGGCCTCAAGTCACTGAACTAGTAACAACTAAATTAATTATAACGGGCAGGATCACATGAGAAAGAGGAACTTAGTATCCTTTATCTCTTTGAGGTTGACCCAACCCATACATCCGACAAATATTTAGGACAAAAAAGAAGAAATATACTGACATTCTGCAAGATCCAAACAAATAGAACATTGGCACATAAGCAATATAATGTGTGGAAAACTAAAATACTTTGGCCATATCACATTCACAGTGATGTGGAGAGAGCAGACATGGTTCTTGAAGAAGAGGCAGGATTCCATCAGCACGAAGATGGATGCAGCCCATTGCAGATACGTCGGGGATGGGAGTGCGTGAAGAGTGAGACATGACAAGAGATCAAGAAATATAATGACATGGGGAAGGATGAGACCCAAGTTCTGCAAAGGAACACGATGTCTTCTTTCACCATTTACCACCCACGGAGACCTGGGCTCTGAAACATTTTTCTCTACTATCCTTAGTTATCCCATGCAGCTCCGCCCATATTCTACCCATATTGGTTATTTTTGTTTCTACTTCTTTTCTCCATATGTTGTTAGGTTTATATACAGATATTCGACGGCCTGGTCAAGCGCATATTGTTGCAACGAAAAAAAAACATCACCAAAATTGATGCAGCAGTACAGATGAACCGTTGTCGAAGCATACGTTCGCTAGCGAAAGAATTTGATGTGTCAATTGGGACAATTCAAAAGGTCGTTCGTAAGAAACTGCGATATCTAAAGGTGTGTTCACAGTGGGTACCACGGATTTTGACCGACCACCAAAAAGAGGAACGCATGGGATGGTGCTTGAACTTCTTCTTCTTCTGCTGCTGCGTTCATCCGGAGTTTTTTTTTTCTTTTTCGGACGTGACTGCGTTATGCCTGTTTACAGCAGAGCTGCGTTCTTGCGCCGTTAGGCCGACACATCCGACTTCTGCGGGCATTTGTTGACCGGGGTTAACCTTCCCGGCATGTTTGAACAACCTGCTGCGTTACAGAGTGGAGGGTGATGCATTTCTCGTCCCCATAGTTGCAGGCGATGAATCACGGTGTCACGATTTTGAGCCCAGCAGCAAAAGAGAGAGCATGCAATGGAAGCATGCTGGATCACCAAAAGCCAAAAAATTCAAGTTACAGGTGTCAGGTGGTAAGGTTATGCTGAGCGCATTTTTTGTAACCATGAATGGGCTATTGTTGGGCCCGACTCTTTAAGAACCTGGTGTCCAAGCATCAACTTCTATCCCACTATTGGAACACCACTAGACCAGCCTGCACAAAAAGCCATCAATAATAAACGACCTCAGCATGCTTTCTCGCGGTGTGATTTTGTTGCACGATAATTGCTCGTCCGCATGTTGCAAAGATTGTGCAGGAAGCATTAGCTGGAAGAAGTGGAAATTCTGCAACATCCAGCCTATAGTCCCTTATTATGTCACAAGTGTGATTTTCATTTGGTTCGGACCTCTAAAAAAAGCTCTCAAGGCAAGATTTCACACAGATGCACGATGAATGACTGCGGATAACACTTGTTCAGTGAGCAACCACAATCCTTTTTTTGCGGACGGCATTCGCCTCCTACCTAAGCAATGGAGAGCTTGCCTGAATGCCTACGGCGACTTCTTCTGACCAACCCATGGTTGCATAATTCATTCAAAAATGAATGCTTTGTTTAATTCTACCAGACCTGTTAATGTTTCTTTCATGCTTTTGTAATAAATCCACTGGAACGGGTTTCAAATGAACGACCCTTATAATATCAACTCGTACCTACCGGCTCTGTGGCGAAGTGGTTACGGAGGCAATTCGTAATTCCACATACCACCTTCGAAACACAGCTGCGGACGATTTAGCAGCAGATCATCTTGCGTTGGTTTTCATACAAAGGTATGAGTTCAAGTCGTTCAGAAAGCAATGGCAAACTACTGAACGTAAACTTGCTAAGAAATAAACAGCCAAAAAATTAGGTGGTTCACTGCGATGTCCTGTAAAAAAAAAACAACAACTAAGCTACCACTCTTGTCTACGGAACCGGTGAAGGGATCCGTCCCGTTTGAAAACCTCTAACCTAATTCAGACACAAGTGCAAAAACACATACTAGCATCACAGTGACACCGCGCACAGTCAGTGAACCATGCTGACCGCTACAAATCCCACTGCTGCTTCTCACACAAAAGACAATGATGCCGGTGTAAGAGAATTTCTCATCTGCTTTAACCACACCTGCTGTTTACTGTGGCGCGATTACATGTTGACTATATTCTGCTGTGGGGACACGTGTTCCTGCTCTTTGAACCACATATAGTGTGTTAGAGGTGACAAATAGGGCTGCTAATGGTGAGTACAAGTACAAGAGACAACAATTACGTTAAGCCCTGTGAGTGTATTTAGATTACCAGCTTATATCCTTAATGTTTGCTTTTAGCTTTATTTTACCACAGCACATTATTCAATAAGAATATATATATATATATATATATATATATATATATTTGACAATATATGTATATGTCTATTTCTCTTTCTGTCTCGTTGTCTGCCTATAATATGTGTCTATATCCATGCATGCATGCATCCATCCATCCATTCGTCAGTATGCTTGCTTGTCCATCCAAAAATCCATCCATCAATCCATCCACCCATTTATCTGTCCATGCATTCATCCATCAATCCATCCATCCATCATCCACCCATCTGTCCATTCGTAAGTATGCTTGCTTATCCATCCATCCATCCATCCATCCATCCATCCATCCATCCATCCATCCATCCATCTGCCAATTCGTCAGTGTGCTTGCATGTCCTTTCATTCATCAATCAGTCTGTCTTTCTGTAAGTGTCATTAAAAGTGTGACCGTTGATAATTTTTCAGCCGGTCGGTAGACGTGGTGTAGGAGAGTTGTCTCCTGTACCTGGTATAGGGTGTATTTTTATTGACTGTGGGTGTTTTGAAAATATTGACATTCCAAAGATTTGTATTTATCCTCTCATGCAACATAAAAGGTAAATACAAAACATGGAACGGAACAATATTTTCATTAACCCCACAGTCATAAAAATACACCCTGGTACTTCTTAATTCATATAGTGAGTGCGAAGCAGCGGTGCACACTGCCGGCGCATGGTCTTGTGTTCGAATGTCGTCGATGCGAGGACTTTCCTTCATTGACCTGGGTTCTCAGTTCAGTACTCAAGAATTGTCGATACATATTACCTCTAGTAGTACTTGACTGAATTTTGCGCGTGGGTTGTTTTTTTTGTTTTTGTTTGCATATCCTTTACAGGACATCGCTGTCAACACCAGCATCTTTCAGCTGTATGTTGATTTCTTGGCAAGATTACGCTCAGTAGTTTGCCATTGCTTTCTGAGCGGCCGGCTCACATACCCCGTAAGTTACCGATGCGATTCGAACCACTGCTCATTCTCACCGTCATCACGTCACCCACGAGAGTATACGAGATTACGGAGAAAAGTCATAACCTCTAAGCCACGAAGCCGGCTGCGTGTGGATTAGCTTTCCCAATTACCAGTGTCCATCGAGATCAGGGAAACTTACTCCGACTTCAGCGGTGCGTGTAATTAACGTCTCCATGTTAAGAAGGAGAAGTCAACATTTAGCTCAACTGTCCGGTGTAGGGGTTGAACCCTCGGAATCAGCACATCGGATGTTTAAGAACACGCGTTCTTATCCATTCAACAATGCTGACCTCTCTGAGATGAATGTTACAAATACCTTGGACTGTCATAATAAATAAGAACAAGTGTCTGGATAAGACAAATGAGAGTAGAACATTTTATACAACTATAAGACAGAGACAATCTATGGTCTTTGGTAGTGTAATGAGAAGAGATGCACTAAAAATATCGTGATGACTGGTAAGCAGAGGAAGGCGAGGCAGACCGAGATAAATGATGTTGAATGACCTGATCAGGGCCGTGCGGTAGATTTTCTCAGTATCATGCAAGTCTTCAAAATGCCACCCTTAATGATGCAAGTCTTCGAAATGCCGCACCTCCTTCTCTGCTTATGCCCCCCCCCCCCCCCCTTTTACGGTGTCGCCTGGTGCGGCACCCCTCTGTATCATAGCACGGCACGGCCCTGGGCCTGATGGTGGCACGGAGGGATAGCATCCATAGAATTAATCCAGACCACCAGGGATGACGATCTGGTGAGATACATAAACTCATCAGGTCAGCATAGCCGAAAGGATAAGAGCTCTCAATCTTAAAATTCCGGTGTGCTGATGCTGGGGTAGCGAGTTCAACCCCTACAACTGGAGGCTGGACTAAAATGTTGACTTCTCGTCCGTGACTAGGGGATGTAAATTACAAGTACATCAGAAGTCGGAGTGGGTTTGCCTGATGGCGAGGGATACTGGTAATAGGGGAAGCTAATCCACGCACAAATACCAGTCCAACGCACCAGAAGTGATAACAATATAAAATAAAGCGAAGTCATGTAGTTTAAGAGAACAGAATTACAAAAAACACAAGAAGTTGTGACCACTCGCTTTCATCAGCAAACAAATACATACACAAAACACAACATAATCACCGAGAAGACTCCCCATTGACTAAATTAAGACATAAAAACGGATGAGAAGAATGAAGAGAAAATGGAAATTTGAAAAAAAAAACACATTTCGCAACGTATCTCAGAATGCATCTTTTTGTTTCAAATTTTAATATATGAACACAGTTTCGCAATCCCACATACCGCATTTGAAACACAGCTGTAGGCGACTTGAAGCAGACAGTCTTGTGCTGTGTTTTCATACAATGGTATGAGTACCGGTCGTTCAGAAAGTATTGGCAAACTACTAAACGTAAACTTGTCTAGTAAATCAGACACAGCCAAAAATGTTAAGCTTGACTGCGATGTCCTGTAAAGGATATGCAATTTTTAATGAACAGAATAAATAACTACAGGACCCCTGTTCACTCCACGAGGGGTAAGTGGTGCTATCCAAATATTGGTATATCAACGGACACTTGATAGGTGATATGGTCAATATCATGCCGGTCGCCGTTACTTCATATGATATTTCTTAGTATCTTTTTAAGGCTGGGTCGATCTGGGAGCCCAGGTCAATGAAATAAATTACGGCATCGAAGTGGAATTCGAACACATGACTGCAGGGCCTTTAGGCAAGCGCGTTAATCCCATGCAACTGGTGCTCCCTATCTGTGAACATACTTTCTATATATCTGAACTTGATGACTTACTTGACATGTTGGCTTTTTTGTTTTACTCAGTATGCAATAGTTTTGTTGTTCTCATGAACTATGACTTAGATATGACAGAACAAAGACAGACCAAAACAGAATTAGATTAGAGCTATGCCAGGACAATGTCAGAACCATGTTAGAACTAAATCAGTTATAAGAAGTATGACAAAACTATATCAAAAGTACGTCAGAAGTAGATCAGAAGTATCTCATCACATCTCATCATGTTCCTTGTACACCTTTCAGTGTCGAGGTGAAGCATAAACAGTGGGAGAGTGCCCGATTATGGGAATCATGTATTGGGGTTCCCATGGACTCTGCTATTCGCTTTGTCCATCGTTTACGTGGCCGGCCTTTTCTTCTACTTCTATTTGGTATGTACATCATTGTTTGTTGTGGTATACTGTTAACTGGTAGCCTAGTTATATGGCCAAACCATTTAACCTGCTGTTTTCTGATGAAATTTAGCGCCGCCATTAAACCCCACTTTAGTCCCGATTTTTTATTCAGGATTTTCTCTCTTCTTGATCCATTGAATATTCTTCTCAGGAATCTCATTTGTGTTTATTGTAATTTTTCTTTTTTCTTTAATATCAGAAGTTTCTCATCTCATCTCATCTCATCATGTTCCTCTTGTACCTTGCGGTGTCGAGGTGAAGTATAAACTTCGTGAGAGTGCCCGGTTATGGGCTTCGTATATCGACATTCCCATGGATTCTGTTATTCCCTCCGTCCAACGTTTACGTGGTCGGCCTCTTCCTCTATTTCCATCTGGTCTGTACATCATTGCTTGTTGTGGCATGCTGTTGACTGGTAGCCTACTTGCATGGCCAAACCATTTGACTTGCTGCTTTCTAATAAAATCTAGAGCAGCTTTAACCCCCACTTTAGTCCTGATTTCTTCATTTCTGATCTTATCTCTTCTTGATACGTTGAGTATTCTTCTCAGGAACCTCATTTCTGATGTTGTGATTTTTCTTTTCTCTTTTTCTGTCATTGTCCAGGTTTGGCATTGGTAGCACAGAGTTGGTAGGAAGATTGTGTTGTAAAGTGCTTTCTTAGTAGTTATTGATACATGTTTGTTCTTTAGCATTGGTGCCATTTGTCCAATGAGTTGATTTGCCTATTTTCGATCTCGTCTTCTGATCTGCCACTTGATGATATTATACTTCCTAGGTCCTACTTCAGAAGTATAAGAGAACTATATCAGAACTATGTCAGGACTACGTCAGAACCATGTTAGAACTATATCAATTATATAAGTATTACAAAACTCCATCAGAACTGCTTGCTTGCTTGCTTGTGTTCAGTTGGCTTGAGCTCCAACGCAAAGTCCTGTATGTCGGATGAAGGCATCCTGTTGTCCATCATCAGTGTGATGTCATACAGGACCTGAGGTTTGCGTGAGTATCCGTTGTCCCATGTCTGGCTTATTGGTGTGCAGACTGGTGGTTCCTCGCCATACAGGCAGACACTCTCCGACTTCGGAGGAATCGGCGATCCATTGACTTCAGCCAGGACCCCGAAGGGACCTGTTGCCCAGGACGCTCGGCGAGGACGCGTCAATAGGTCTTGGCCAGTATATAACCCGGCCCTGGTGCCTTGGAAACACCTCTGCGTCCCCATCAGAACTAATTTGAACATGTTGCCTTCAAATGACGACAACGCCTCGCTGTAGTAACAAGTGTACCTCGACTCACCTTGAAATAGAAACTCCATAAGACAGCTCCATCATTAGCTTGCTTGCTTGCTTGCTTGTGTTCGTTGGCTTGAGCTCCAACGCGAAGTCCTGTATGTCGGATGAAGACATCCTGTTGTCCATCATCAGTGTGATGTCATACAGGACCTGAGGTTTGCGTGAGTATCCGTTGTCCCATGTCTGGCTTATTGGTGTGCAGACTGGTGGTTCCTCGCCGTACAGGCAGACACTCTCCGACTTCGGAGGAATCGGCGATCCTACTGACTTTAGCCAGGACCCCGAAGGGACCTGTTGCCCAGGACGCTAGACGAGGACGCGTCAATAGGTCTTGGCCAGTATATAACCCGACCCTGGTGCCTTGGAAACACCTCTGCGTCCCCCATCATTAGCAAAAGTAATCACAAACGCTTAATTAGAGAATATTAAGAAATGAGAATTCTGAACATTAATATAATTGGAATGTATGAGACCAGGTGCCGGTCTCCCTGGTCGAGGAGTTAGCAGCTTTCTCCGCAACCCCGAATACTCTCGTGATTGACATGAGCGCACGAGAATTGGAAGCGGTTCGAGTCGCGCCAGTGACTTATGATAGTATTGAGTCGGTCGCTCTGAAAGTCGTGGCGTGCTGATGAGCGTGATCTAGCCTAGGAATCAACATACAGCTGAAAGATGCTGATGTTGACCGCAATATACTGATACAGGATATAAACGCGGGAAAAAAAATGAGACCAGGTGGAAAGGAACAGGAATAATGAATAGTGACAATTATGTATCCAATTGTCCAACCTGGTTGAGGAACCACCTGTGAGGTGTAGCCCTTATTATGGACCTTGTAAGAGCATCATCTATGAAAGGATAATGGACTGGTAGAATATTAATGGTCAAGTTAAATGGCACACCTTTAGATGCCAACATTATTCAGTCATATGCTCCAACAGAATGAAACCAGCGAAGATAGCATAGATACATCTTATAGTGACATTAATATTGCCACGAAGAAGCACACACACTAAGAAATAAATATCGTATTCATCTTCTTTCCTGTTTTGTTCCCCGTTGGGGCATAGGTCCTCGGCGAACTCAGTCTAGGCCTCGCTACCCTGGGCTGTCCCATCTAGCTCCTTACACTCATCATCACATCTCATTTCATATTTTCCTCTTGTACTATGCGATGTCGAGTGAAGCATAAACAGCGGAAGAGTGCCCGTTTATAGGCTTCCTTACACATCCTTTACATATTATCCATTTCCGGGTCTACTTCCTTTCTCTATGTATTTTTATGTCTTTCTCTATTTTTTTTTTTTACCCTGTGAATTCTAGACAAATGCCTTTCTAGTAATACAATACACGGGTTTTCTGAATGTACATCCCGTTCAGTGACAGCGAATTATCTACATCTTTTAGTTCAGTGATATTCGTGAAGTTCCCTGCATTACCTCCAATGAGACGTCCAATGAATTCTATTTCTGGCAGAGATTGTTGGTTTCTTTATAATCAGGTTATAGTCAGCAAGAATAGTCATTATCATCCAGTGCCTGCCAGCTGGCTTGGACGATCATGCTTCTCCACAAATTGCGATCTCCGACGGCATGGATCGATTCTTGTGCTGACTCCCTTCCGTGCCATGACATAAGACTGTCAAGAATTTGCTCACGGTGTCTTCCTCTATCTCTCTTTCTACACATCTTTCCAGTTGGCACAACATGTTCCAGTTTTTGTCTTCTCATAATGTGCCAAAAAACTGTTTCTTTCTGATGTTTGTGATAAATTGTTGTTGCGACATAACTTTCCTCAAAATATCCAGATTGCTCATTTTGGCCGTCCAATTAATTTTCAGCAGTCTTCTATAAAAAATCTAGGGATTTTTTCCCGACTGTTTACTAATTGTCCACTATTCGCAACCGTATGTTAAATTTGGTTCTATGATCTATGTAACATGCAAGAACGCTTTTTCTAACTTTAACAGACAAGGACGTACCGCACAAAATGTTCTTCATGTGATAGAATGTGGTTTTTGCTTGTCGTTTTCCGTTCTTTATCTCTGTGGTGCATCTTCCATCTGATGTTTTCCATGTGCTTAGATACCTGAATTTCTACAATTGCCCCAAAATAACGTCATTTACTGTAATTGCACATTTAGACACAATCTGTTTCTTTGATATCACCATGACTTCTGTCTTTCTAGTCAAGCTAAGGCCAATTTTTTTAACTTTCCACAACCACTGTATCTATCATTTACTGTAGTTCCTTCTGACTTGCTGCTATCAAGACAGTGTCATCAGCATAACGTAAGTTATTTATATTATGTCCACCAATCAGGATACTTGACATATTTTATGTAGATCTCATTATACGTTCACTTTACACTGAGAAAAAATCATGACAACCTTGTCTACTTCTTCTTCTTCTTCTTCTTCAGCGTTCCGAGCCATTGAGGTTCTTCGCTGCAGATACAATCCGTCTCCATTCGGCTCTCTGGTTGACCTTCTCTTGCCAGTCATTGATTCCAAATGCTTGTAGGTCTGTATATATATTATCTCTCCACCGTCTTCTTGGTCTACCTCGGGGTCTACGGTCATTTATTTCCTGAGTGTAAGCGAGTTTTGTTTCCCTATTATCTTCCATTCTTTCTATATGCCCCAGCCATTGTAGTCTATTAGCCTTCATGATACCAGTGATTAGCGGGGACTTAAACAGATCATAAATGTCTTTGTTACTTCTTCTTTTCCACTCTCCACTTTGTGTATCCCTAATGGGTCCAAAGATGCGTCTTAAAACTTTGTTCTCAAAGGTTTGTAGCAAGGCTTCGTCTCCTTTCGTTGTACTCCAGGTTTCAGAGCCATACAGCACAACTGGTCTGATCAGTGTTTTGTATATTGTGATCTTGGTGTTACGAGATAGCGCCTTTGATTTTAGTAGATGTTGTAGTGCATAGTATATCTTATTTCCAGAATTGATTCTAGTTTGTATTTCTTCCCTTATGATGTTGGAGCAGTTGAAGATTGTACCCAGGTATTTGTATGTTTCCGTTCTTTTAATGGTCATATTATCTATTTGTATGTGGCCAGAGTTTTTAGCCATTCCTTCTCTTGAAATTACCATATATTCTGTCTTATCTTGGTTGATAACCAGCCCCATCTGTTGGGCTTTTTCCTTTAAGTGAGTCAATATTTCCAATGTCTTTTGTTCATTTTCCCCTATAATATCTATATCATCTGCATAACCAAGCAGCTTGGATGTTCCTCCAATATCACATTCCTCCTTTACCCTCCTTACAACTTTCTCTAGAGCCAGATTGAAGAGTAGCGGCGATAGTGCATCACCCTGTTTCAAGCCAGATGTTATTTGGAAAGGGTCTGATTTCCTGCCTTTATATGTTACTATATTATAAGTATCTTCCATGCATAGTCTGGTCATGTTGATTAACTTCCTTGGTATTCCAAATTCCCGCATAGCATTCCATAGATTATTCCTGTGGACACTATCATAAGCCTTTTTAAAATCCACAAAAATGTTATGGAGATCTCTTTTATATTCCCAATTTTTCTCGGCTATTTGTCGTAAGATAAATATCTGATCTATTGTTGATCTGTTTTGTCTAAAACCCGCCTGGTAGTCACCTAATATGTATTCTGAATATGGTTTTAGTCTATTTAGTAATACTGCGGATAGTATCTTATAGCTTATGGACAGTAGTGATATTCCTCTATAATTTTCACACTGGAACTTGTCTCCTTTCTTAAAGATAGGTATCAATAATGACTCTTTCCAGTCATGGGGTAATTCTTCAGTCCTCCAGATTTTTATTATTAGTTCGTATAGCTTTAGATGTAATGCATGGCCACCCGCCTTTATAAATTCAGCAGCAATTCCATCAGCCCCAGTTGCCTTATTGTTTTTAAGTCGTGTGATTACATATAGGATTTCTTCAAATGCAGGTTCTTCAATTTGTGGTTCACACGTTAGAACCTCTTCCTGTGGGAAAGTGTTACTTGGAGCTTCACAATTTAGTAATTCAACAAAGTATTCTTTCCATGTGTTGCACATTTCCTCATTGGTATTTATCATATTCCCATTTTTGTCTTTTAAACCATATGTGTTGTGTTGGTGCCCTCGTTTCATTGACTTCAGTTCTTTAAAAAACTTTCTGGATTCGTTTTTCTGGTGATTAGTTTCCATATCTTTGATTATATTACTCATATATTCTCGCTTCTGCTGTCGAACTATTTTTGTAGCCTCTTTACATTCATTTCTATATTGCTCTTCCTTTTGGATGTTGTTGATGTCATTTAGCCATAGCTGTCTGGCATTCTTTTTCCTAATGACTGCTTCTTCACATTTTGATTGAACCATCTGTTCTTTCTATGCGTGGTTAACACACCGAGACATTCTTCTGCGGTAGATTGAATTGTATTCTTGATGTTCAACCAAGTTTGGTCAACGCTTTCCTCCAACGGGTTTTGTAGAATTTCAAGTTTACATTTTATTTCATCTGCAAATTTCTCTTTGACTGTAATTTCTTGTAGTTTTTCTCTGTTATATGTTGGGTGTAACCTGTGTAGTTTAGCATAGAAAGCTCTCTTAAGTTTTATTTTAAATTTTGCCCCAACGAGGAAGTGGTCGCTGTGGCACTCAGCTCCTCTATAGCTTCTAACTTGTGTATGTTTGATGCATTTTGTTGTTAATTAAAATGTGATCTATTTGATTATAGGTTCTCTTGTCACATGATTTCCAAGTTTGTTTATGTATATCCTTTCTTGCAGTCTGGTACTGCTGATCTGCAGTCCTTTGCTTCTGCTAGGTTGATGACTCTCCATCCATTATCATTTGAAGTTGTATATAGGCTTTCCATACCGGCAACTTTTTATGAGTTTGCTCTCTACCTATTTTTGCGTTGAAGTCTCCCAGCACAATCAGGATGTCCTGTTTGGGGGTTTCTTCTATTACATCTTCCCGATCATTATAAAAGTCTTCTTTAATATCATCTCTTTCTCTTCAGTAGGTGCATGTTATCATTTTTATCATCGTTATATTTTTCCATTTACCTTTTATTCCTTGTCTACGCTCTTCTTTATACACTGAAATGTTCCTACCAAGTTGTGTATTCTTATGACTGCTGTTTTCAGCCAATATATGTTCTTTATTATTTGCAGGTCTTTGCATCTTTGCAGTCAATGTTCAGTTGCTTTAGTAATTGTACTATTTCCCTATGTTTCACGTTGTCAAATGCTTTTGTGTAGTCTATGAAGCATTAGTACTGATCTGTTCTTACTTCTATAGCTCTTTCTAATAGTGTCCTGAGAATATATATATAGCATTGTTTGTGCCCTTTCCCTCTACAAATTCACACTGTTTATTACTAATTTCTGGTTTAATCTTGTGTCTTATTCTTTTCATAATTATTCTCATTAACAGCATTGTCACCTGACTCATAAGACTTATTGTGCGATGATCTTCGCATTCTAAAGCGAAGGGTTTCTTTGGCGACAATATAAAATAACACAAAGTAATGCAGTTTTACACGAATTACATAGAATTACGAAACATACATGACGCTGCGGTGACTAGCCTTCATCAGCAAACAAATACATACATAAAACACAACATATAGTCACGGAGAAGACCATCCGGTGACTACATTAAGGCGCATACAGTTTCATTTAACTTCCAAACCCCACTCGCTCCCACCCCTCGCCAGTTGTATAGTCCACTAATAAGGTAGTTGCATGTCCTTTGCAGGACGTCGCAGTCAACCCCAGCATTATTTTTACTGTTTGGGATTTCTTGGCAGGTTTGCGTTCGGTGGTTTACGATAGTTTTCTGAGCGACCGCCACTCATGCCCCTCTGTGAGGACCAACGCAATGGAATCCTCCGCAGCTGTGTTTCGAGCGGGGAACGAGAAATTGCCAATTGCGAAGTGCGTCCGTGACATACATCTTCGCCAAACCTAATTTTAACCTTTGCCCACATGGGCGCCTCTCCACCTGCACCCCCTTCCCGCTGAGTTGTTTAACCAATACCTGAGCTTCTGATGGTATTGACCTTTGACCCGTTGACCATACATTCGATTCATACAATCCACTGACAGTCGTCGGACTCGTGTCAGTCGCTCAAGCTAGGATACAGATTCAGATACTGTCATGTCTGTCATTTAACTGTCATTTACTGCCAATATAGTACCTTGCGGTGTACGGCAGAGGAGGTCTTTGAGCCTGAGGAATTAAGACCGCCTGGCTTATTCATTCGCCGCGAACTGTGCAGGTTAGGATTTTCTTTTTGCCCCCGACAGAAAAAAAATCCCACACCTTACCGAGGGTTCGAACCCGAGGCCCCCGAAGGAGAATTCGGCGTTCTAGCCACTCGGCCAGCAGCTCGAGATTCAGATAAGTGCCCTTAATATTGTCATGTAGTGTGTTTCATGTAGTGTGTTTCATGTAGTTTTGTGTCGGTTTGTGTTTGTTTGTTATGTGCTGACGAAGGCTTTGGTCGCAACGTCCAATTTGTTTCTTGTAATCGTGTTTTAGTAAGCTCACAATCTACTTCACATGTTTTGGTGATTCGTTCATTGCGTTCATTGAGAACAACGCACCTCATGTTGCCACATGTTGCTTTTATTGAATTAACGTTCTGTTGCATTCCATAATGACGTATCAGTTTCCTAAGAGATTTCCTATCAGCGCGATGAAAAGTTTGTAGAGTAGGTTGATGAAGCTTAATTTAACTGTTAATGCATGTGAAAGGTTTTCTACGTTTTATGAATGATATTTCGCTCTCTTGGAGTTTTCATGTACACGTAAAGTTCTTCGGTGTGTTATTCCTCAACTGCTCTCGTCGCTTCAGAGGTCACAGATTATGAGAGTTGTATGGATATTTTGCCCTGGACATGCGGGGGTACGGGGAAATGTTCAGGCTGATAGGCTAGCAGGGAATGCACCTCTTGGTGATAGTTTGCCCATGGACAAGGGGGAGGTGGTCATGCGCTTGTGGGACCGGGTGGAGAAGGCAGAGGAACAGACTGAGAACCCATATGTGGAAAGAATGAGATTGCGGGGGATCGGCAGGGGTTCTGGAAGAATCTCAAAACTGAGAGGGAAGACCAGGAGAACTTTTAATCAGATAGCGGTGGGAAAGAATAGTAGTATGACTCTTCGCTGGCTGTTGAACGAGGGGACGGAGCACGTATGGGAATGTCCTGAGTGCAGAGATGTCGGTTCTTAACTCAACTCAACTCCTCAATTTTGTTTCTATAGTTATGAAAATATTAAAATTATAATGGGAACAAACGAAACAAATAGCTTGCTTAAACTAACTTGCCACTAATAATATTATCTTGTCACGAAAGCTTTTTCAGATCGACTCAAAGCCCACGCTTTTATATTTTAAAAAACAATGTTTTGAAATTGAGAACTAGTCAAACAAAGATTACAGACAAGAAGTCAACAGAAGCATCCATTTCCGCTGAGGCCCGGCAAATCAAAGGGCATGTTATTCTTAATATCGTTCCATCCATCCATCATGTGCCATGCCGATAAGCGTGGGCGGTCATGTTCTGCCATCTCACTCGATCACCAGATTCGTGGATCAGCTGCGTGCTCCTGTCTCGACCATGCCACGTGGCCAAGCCATCCAAGTATTCACTTCTTGGTCTTGCCCTTGGTATCTTCCCTTCGATCTTGCCAGTCGTCACAAAGTTCTCCAATTCATCTCTTCTCATAACATGCCCAAAGAACTTTGACTGTCTACGTCTAATGTCTCTAATCAGTTTACGATTTTCATTTGTTTCTTGTAGGACTTGGTAATAATAATAATAATAATAATAATATAATAATAATAATAATAATAATAATAATAATAATAATAATAATAAGAAGGTGAAGGAGGATGAGGAGGAGAAGGAGGAAGAGAATAATAATAATAATAATAATAATAATAATAATAATGAGGTAAAGGAGGATGAGGAGGAGAAGGAGGAAGATAATATTAATAATAATAATAATAATAATAATAATAATAATAAAGAGAATAATAATGAGAAGAAGAAGAAGAAGAAGAAGAAGAAGAAGAAGAAGAAGAAGAAGAAGAAGAAGAAGAAGAAGAAGAAGAAGAAGAAGAAGAAGAAGAGGAAAAAGAGGAAGAACGAACGAACGAACGAACAGACTTTATTTTCAAAGGGTAACAAATTGGGCACGCAGGCCTGTCTTACATTCGGCCCTTCCAATCACTCATCTTTCGTTCATCAATAGTGCATAGGAAAAACATTGTCAAATGAATTTTGTAAACATAAACAATGCATATTACCATGTTATGAGACACATCCACCACCCACCCACACATCCCCCATTCACCACACATCCTCCACCCAACCACACACACACCCCAGGCACACATACATGCCCCACCATCCACCACATCCCCACACCTACACATCTCCCCACCCACACACACTCCCACCAACCACACATCCCATCCACCCACACCCCAAGCATACATACATTCCCAACCCACACATCCCCACCAACACCACTCACATATCCTCCACCCGTCCCATTACCACCAACAATCACCCACCCACATATCCTCCTTCACCACACACATCCAACCACCCAGCCAAACACACATCCCTAACCACACATCCCCACGCACACACACAGCTCCCCGCCATCTCACATATCCCGCACCTACCCCAACACAAATTCCGCACCCACCCACATAATCTCTCCCATCTCCCCCAGCCACTCACAGATCCCGAGCCCATCCCATACAAACTCCCCACCATCTCCTAACCTACACACACTCACCCACCCACATATCCTCTACCCATCCACACATCCTCCACCCACTCATCCCGCAACCAAACGTCATCCCTTAACCACACAACCTTACTCCATATACAATCACCACCCACCACATCCTCTACCAAACCCGACACAGCCTCCAGCCACACATCCCGTAACCACACACCCCTACCCATATACATACACATCCCCTACCCACACACCATCTCCCCACCCATACACACATCCCTCACACACATCCCCAACCCCACCAACAAATCCCCATTCAACACACACACACCTCCAATCCACGCACACCCAACCCGCACACAACATCCCCCACCCATACACTCTCATCCCCCTCACACATCCCTCCACACACCTACCTATCCCCAACCACTAACACCCACACATACCTCACTCACTCATCAACACATACATCTCCCATCTACCCACCCACACTCACACACCCCAATCACACCTCCAAACACACAACCCCCACCCTCAGACACATCAACACCCACCCGCATCCCCACACCCAACAACACCCCACCCATACACACATCCTTTATCCACACCCATCTTCCTCCCACACAACACCACACCCACACACATCCCCAAGACACATCCCTCACCCACACACACATCTCCCACACATCTCCTACATATCAACATCCCCATCTACAATCACCTTCACCACCCACAAATACATCCTCCCTCCAGCCACACACACCCCCACCCACCCAGACACATCCCCCTTTCCCCCACACACATCCCCACATCCATCACTACACCCATCAAACACTCACCCCCAACACACACACACACCCCACACTCCCACACACCCCTCACCCACACACCCACCAACCCACACACACACACTCCCACCCTCCACCGAAATATCCCACACTCACACACATCCCTCACCCACACACACACAATCCCCACACCCACCCCACCAGCATACATCCTCCCACCCACCACACATCCCCACACACCCACATCTCCCGACCCACATATATATCCCCACCCATCCCATAACCCACCAACAATCGTCCACCCACATATCCTCCTCCACTCACTCACCCACAACCGCCTAGCCATACACACATCTCCCACAAACACATACACACACATCTCCCTACCAACCCCTACATCCCGCACGTACAACACACAAACCCGCACCCACACACACAAAAACCCCGCCACCCACACACAAAACCCCGCACCCACCCACACATCCTGAGCCCACCCACACACTCCACGAATCCACCCACACACACATCCCCCACCATCCCCCAAACCCACTATTATGAACAAACAAAACACACACACACACACACTCCCTTACTCACTCACACTCACTAACTCTCTCACTCACTCTACAGTAGTGTGCATGCGATTATAGTATACATAATAAAATCAAGTGGCATACAAAATGATACCTCGTAATATGAAAGATGAGAATACATAAAAAAAATGGAAAAGCATGTTACATGACGTGCGTGCGCTCATCTCTCTCTCTCTCTCTCTCTCTCTCTCTCTCTCTCTCTCTCTCTCTCTCTCTCTCTCTCTCTCTCTCTCTCTCTCCCCTCTCTTTATCTCTTACCCTCTCTCTCTCTCTCTCTCTCTCTCTCTCTCTCTCTCTCTCTCTCTCTCTAGACATACACACACTCTTACACTTATTCACTCTCTCTCACTCACACTCACTAACTCTCTCACACACTCTACAGTATTTACATGTGTCCATTTATGCATGTTAAAATGAGTTGGCATTCAAAATGATAATATGAAAAAGAAAAATACACAAAAATTATGGAATAGCATGTTAGATGACATGCATGCGCTCAACTCTCTCTCTCTCTCTCTCTCTCTCATCTCTCTCTCTCTCTCTCTCGCTCTCTCTTCTCTCTCACACACACGTACCCCCCCCCCCCCCCCCCCCCCACACACAAAACATACACACGCAAATAGACATATATACCCACACACATACACACATCTACACAATCCACACCATCCACACCCGCATACACGTACTATCGCACACGTACTCACATAACACACGAATACACAC
>JACEFZ010016090.1:80000-85000 GCA_014155875.1 Cepaea nemoralis
TAGAAGAATAAAAGAGAAGAGAGTAAGAGAAGATAAGAAGAATGAGAAAGAGAGAGGAAAAAGAAAGAGTTTAAAAACCTAGAAGAAAGAGATAAGAATAGATAAAGAAGACGAAGAAGCAAAGAAGAAGTATATGAAGAAAGAGAAAGATAGAAAAAGAAGAATGAATGTGTAGACAGAATAAGAGAAAGAAGAAGAGATTGAAGAAGGAAGAATAGAGAAGGAAAAGAACGAGAATCGAGAAGAAAAATTTGGTGACAGAGAAGAAGAGAAAGAGAAGCGTAAAGATGAGAAAAAGAAGAGGAGAAGGAGAAAGAAGGAAAAAGAAGGATACAGCGGGAAAAGAAAGAGAAGAAAGAGAAGAGAGGAAAAGAAAGAAAGTCGGAAGGAAAAACATGAGAAGAGAGAGAGTTGAAGCAGAAGTTGTGAAAATAAAGAGAAGTAGAAGAGATGATAAGAAACCGGTGTGAAGAAAGTGAGAGAAATTGAAAGAAGAAAAAGAAAGTTAACTAAAAGTTAAA
Organism: Cepaea nemoralis; assembly: GCA_014155875.1. Taxonomy (NCBI): domain Eukaryota; kingdom Metazoa; phylum Mollusca; class Gastropoda; order Stylommatophora; family Helicidae; genus Cepaea; species Cepaea nemoralis. The sequence goes on from JACEFZ010016090.1 coordinate 80,522, forward strand.
GAAGAAGAAGAAGTTAATTGAAGAAATGTTGTGAGAGAAAAGATGTTACTGAATTTTTTATATTGAAGAAGAAGAGAAAAAGCAAGTGCAAGAAGACAGAGAGAAAGAAGAAAATCGAGAAGAAAAATTGAAACAAGAGAAAAGAAAAGAAAGAAGGATGAGAGAAATTTAAGAAGTCCAAAAAAGACGAAAAGATGTCCAGAAAAAGAAGAGAGAAAAAGAAAAGATCAGATGGAAAGAAAGAAAAAAAAGAAGAAAATGAGTCTTGAAGAAGAAAGAAATAGAGAGAGAAGAAAGATCGTAGAAAGAGAAGAACGCTCCTTGAAGAGGAGAAGAAGAACAAAGATTAGAAGGAACTAGAAAGAATAGAAGCTGAGTCTCGAAAGCAGAGAGAAACCAAGAACGAAGAAGAAACAGAAGATAAGAAACAGAAGATGAAAGAAAGAGACACAGAAAAAAGAAGTCAGAAGGAAGAAGCCAAAAAGGAAGAGAAGAGAAAGAGAAGGAAAGAGAGAAAGAAAAAGAAGAAGAGAAGAAAAGAAAGAAAGAGAAGAAAGAAAGTATGTAAGTAAGAAATGATGTATGTATGAAAAGATGATGAACAAGAAAATGTATGTATGAGAAAAGTAAGTATGGAAATGTAGTATGTATGTATGTATGTAAGATGTATGTATGTATGTACACTATGTATGAAGAGTAGATAGTATGTAGTAGAGGATGTAAGTTGAAATGTAGTAAGTATGTTGTATGTAGGTAGAGGTAGGTAGGTAAAAGGTAAGTAGGTAGGTAGGTATGATGTATGTATGTAGTAGAGTATGTATGAATGGAGAGGTAGAAAGGTAAGAGTAAGTAAGTAGGAGGTAGGTATGTAGGCAGTAAGTAGAAAAGAAAGAAAGATAGAAGTAAGAAGAAAAAGAAGTAGAAGAAGAATGTATGTATGTTATGTATGACCATGTATGTATGAAAAGAGTGTAGAGATAAATGATGTAGAAGTAGTATGAAGTATGTAAGTAGAGAAGTATGATGTACGTATGAAATGTATGTATGTATGATGTATGTATGTATGTAAGTATGAAGACAGTATGTAGTAGTAAGTATGTATGTATGTATGTATGAAATAGTCTGAAGTATGTAAGAAATGTATGTATGTATGTATGTATGTATGATGAATGTATGTCAGGTATGTAGTATGTATGAAAGAAAAGTATGAAAAGATGTATGAAAAAGATATGTATGGATGAATGATGTATGTATGATGAAGAAATGATGTATGTAAATGTAGTAAAAAAGTATGTAAATGTATGAGATGAATGAAAGAAAGTATGTATATGTATGAGATGTATGAAAGGTATGTATGTAAGAGATGTATGTATGTATGTATGTATGTATGTAAGAATGATGTAAGTATGATGTAGACAGTAGAAAAGAAGTGAAGAAAAGATGTAATATGTATGAAGTATGTATGTATGAATGTATGAAAATGTATGTATGTATGTATGTATGAAGAAAGAATGTATGAAAAGTATGATGTATGATGTATGTATGTATGAATGTAAGTATGAAAAAAGTATGTAAAATGTATGCGATGTATGTATGTAGTATGAAGTCTGTATGTATGAAGTTATAAACGACAAGAATGTATGTATGTATGTAGTATGTATGTATGTATGTATGTATGTATGAAAAAAAGTATGAAGATGTATGTATGTATGTAGTATGTATGTATGAATGATGATAGGATGTATGTAGTATTAAGAAAGTATGTATGGATGTATGTATGTATGAATGAAAGTATGTAGTATGTATGAATGTATGAAGTATGAATGTAAGATGTATGTAGAAATGATGATGTATGAAGTATGTATGTATGTAGAAATGTATGAGAGAGAAAGTATGAAGAAAAGAATGTATGTATGTAAGTATGTATGTAGATGTAAGAGATGTAAGATGTAGTATGTATGTACAGATGTATGTATGTAGTATGTATGTATGTATGTATGTAAAAAGTATGTATGTATGTATGTATGTATGTATGTATGTAACATGAAGTATGTATGATGTATGTATGTATGTATAGTATGAATTGAAAGTATGTATGTAAGAAACAAATGTAGGTATGTATGTATGTATGAAAGATGATGGATGTATGTATGTATGTATGTATGGATGTAAAAGAGAAGATGTATGAAGTATGAAATGAAATGAATGTAAAATGAAAGAAGAAAAAAGTAAAAGAAATGAGGGAAGAAAAAATGTAAGAAGAAGACAATGAGGAAATGAGAATGGAAAGAAGAGAACGTGTGAAGATTAGAAGAGAAGAGAAAGAGACGAGAAAAAAAGAAAGAAAGAAGAGAAGAGAGAAAGAAGAAGAAAGAAAAAGAGAACAGAAAGAAGAAAAGAAAGAGCAGAGAAAGAAGAAGAAAGAGAAAAGAAGAAGAGAGCAGAGAAGAAAGAGAAAGGAAGAAAGAAGAAAGAGGAAAAAAGAGAAAGAGAGAAAAGGGGGAAAAAGGGCAAAAAAAAAAAAGAGAGAGAGAAGAGTAGAAGAGAGAAAAGAAGAGAAGAAGAGAAGAAGAAGAGAGAAGAACAAAGAAGAAGAGAGAGAAGAAAGAGAAGAAAGTAGAAGAAAAAAGACAGAAGAGAGACAAGAAAAAAGAAGCAAGAGAAAGAAAGGAGAGAAAAGAAGAGAAAAGACGCAGAGAAGAGAAAGAAAGAGATAAAGAATAAAGAAACAGAGAAGAAGAAGAAGAAGAGCACAGAAAGAAAGAAAGAAAGAGAAGAGAAGAAGAGAAGAAAGAAGAAAGAAAAAGGAGAAAGAAAGAAAGAAGAAGAAAAAGAAAGAAGGAAAAGAAAAAAGAACAGAAGGAAGAAGCAGACAGAAGAAAGAAAGAAGAAAAGCAAGAAGAAGAAGAAGAAAGAAAAGAAGAAAGAAGAAGAAGAAGAAGAAGAAAGATGACCCTTTCCTTCCCGTTTAGGCTGATATGTTCAATGTTACTCTTATTGAATATGTCAGTAGCATAGACTCGCCAACCCACTCTACAATCCGATCAATTACAAGTTCCACATTGATTTTATGTTTGCTTAATGTGATTACCAAAGACGTCAGACAGGCGATGGATTAATTTTCACGTTTTAAAGCGAAATGTTTACATTATCCCTAATAGATATAATGGTAACGACAAACAGTTAATACCACGTAATTGCCTAACAATTAGTAAATTCACAGATGACGGTTTAAGTAAACTAACTTTAAATGATTATTATAGTTGAAGAATAAGCAATCAGCGTGTGTGTTTATGTAGAATGATGATCGTATGTTCAATACTAAAGTACATGGCAACGTTCGACGTCTTGAGGCGTTCGGGTATATGTGCTAGTTCTATATCTAGATAGACCAATCAGCACTCGATGTGTCTTCTCCTTCGTTCATCCAGAGTTTTTTTTTCCGGATGTGATTGCGTTGTGCCTGTTTACAGCAACGCTGCGTTCTTGCGCCGTTAGGCCGACACATCCGATTCTGCGGGCATTTGTTGACCGGGTTAACCATCCCGGGGACTAGATGTGTGATGTTGTTAGTATCACACCGTGCTTTATTCTTAGAAACATGCCCCATTACCTGGTTGTAAGCTGGATCAAGCAGGTAAAATATGGGAGATCCATGCTTGAGTGGTGATTCGAAACACCCGGCTGCATAAAGTCGCGCTAGCCACCACACTTCCACGGCTCAATGGTTATTGTAATATATTGTTTACATTTTTACTAATGTTGTTGGTTTGTAAAGTTGTGATGTTATGATATTTTTTTAATATTGTTTATATTTACTAAATATTGTGTTTGTTTCAAGTTGAGTACTGTATTTTTCTATTTTATTTATGTTTACTAAATTGTTGTGTTTGTTAAACTAGTGATGTATGATATGTTTATAATTGTACTAAAATTGTTGTGTTGCTACATTTATGATGTTACTGATATTTTTTATATTGTTTTTAATCCGGTCCAAAACCAATGCCACTTCCCCTGTGCGATTCACCTCCAGAAAAAATAATCTAAAATCTTTCCTCTAATTGATGCCCCGCTCCGTCTATTCGTTTCGCACATCACTAAAAATAATAATTTTTCTCTTGAATTTCTTATGTTTTATGTTCCTCTAATTTCCGTCGCGTTTACTTCTACCGTTCCATGTTGCTAATTTTAAGTCCTCTGTCCTTGTCTTGCGATGATCGGTTCTTTAAGTTAATCTAACATACTAGGCACTTTCAAAAGAGGTGTCTTGCTGTGCTTTCCTCTATGGCAGGACCATACTCGGCCGGATGCGCAACCATTCCTCTCGAAAGCGATCTCTGCCTGACGTCGCGAAACTCGAGACCATGACCAACACATATCGGTCGGCTGCCCTCAAAATTTCATCCACCACCTGCCTTCCGTGCTTCTTTGAAAACTTCCAAAAACGAACACAAAATAAATCACATAATCCACAGGAAA
>JACEFZ010016090.1:87500-107500 GCA_014155875.1 Cepaea nemoralis
GGGGTTTGTGTGTAGGGGGGTTTATTTTTTTGGGGTTTGGGGTTGGGAGATGTGCGTGGGTGGAGGAGTGTGTGTGGTTGTAGATGTGTGGGTGGGTGGGGGAGGTGTGGGTGGGTGGGGGAATATGGTGTGGATGAGGATTGTGTGTGTCAGGGTGGGGATGTGTGTGGGTCGGTGGGGGTGTGGGTGGGTGATGGATGTTGTAGGTGGGTGTATGGATTGTGGGTAGGGTATGTGGATGGGTTTATGTGTATGTGTGTAGGGGTGTGTAGGGGATGTGTGTATGGGTTGGGGGATGGGTGTGGCTGATTATATAGGATTGGGGAGGTTGTCTAGGGGGTGGGAGATTTTTGTGTGTAGGTGGGAGATGTGTGTGTGTGTGGGAGATGTGTGTGGGAGTAAAGGAGAAGTGTGTGTCAGTAATGTGTGGGATGTATGTGAGGATATGTGTGTGGGCATATGTCTGCGTGAGTGGGTGGGAAGATGTGCGGGTGGGGGATGTGTGTGTGTGGTGTGGGATGTATGAGTGAGTGGGTGGGGAGATGTATGAGTAGGTGGAGGGATTGTGTATGGATGGGGCTTGTGTGGGTGGGGGAATATGTGGGGTGGGTGATGGATGTGTGGGAAGGGAATTTGTGTTTGGGTTGGTGTGTTTGTGTGGGTGTGGGGTATGGGTATGTGTGTGTGTTGGCGGGTGGGGATGTGTGAGTGTTGGTAGGTGGGGGATGTGTGGGTGGGTGGTGGTGTGTTGTGCGTGATTTGGGGGAGTGGGGGCTGTGTGTATCCGTGGGAGTAGTATATGGTGCGGGATGTGTGTGTGTGGGTGGGGATGTATGTGTGGTTGGTGGGTGGGTGGGTGGATGGATGTGAATTGGTGGGTGGTGGAAAATATGTGTGTGGGGATGTGTGTGTGTGGATGGAAAAATGTGTGGGTATGGGTGGGTGGTATGTGAGTGGGTGAGGGATGTGTGAGTGTTTTGGTGCGGGGTGGTGGTGTGGGAGGGGTATGTGTGTGTGGTTGGGAGTGTGTGGGTGGGTGGGTGGAGCATGTGTGTGTGAGCGAGTTGTGTGGGTTGGGGTATGTGTGAGAGGGGAGTTTGTGTGTGGAGATGTTTGTGAGAGATGTTGTGTGGGTGGGTGCGAGATGTCGGTTGGTGAGGGGATGTGTGAGTGGGTTCAGGGATGTGTGGTGGATGGGTATGGGTGGGTTATGTTGTGTGGGTTGGTGCGGGATGTCTGTGTTGGAGTTGGGATGTGTCACATAACATGATAATATGCATTGTTTATACTTACAACATTCATTTTACCATGTTTTCCCCCCTATGTATCATGCACTGTTGATGAACGAAAGATGAGTGATTTGAAGGGCCGAATGTAAGACGGGCCTGCGTGCCCAATTTGTAACCGCTTTTAAAATAAAGTTCAATTCAGTTCATTTCAATTCACCAGGCAACTGTCAACCATGTCTGCTTGGCAATCCACAAGAATAAAAAAGGGTTTACATGGGTTAGTTAGTTAGTTAGTCGCGGTTCCAACTTCACAGCAACGGGTCGTCCCCATTATGCTCCGTTCCTGTGCCAGTGAATATCACATAAAACGCTCCCCACTGCCCAATGTGAAAAGTGGAAAAGACAGGAGTCTCGACAAACAACAGCCCGCACAGATACACTGTGCATAATGCCGCCGCCAGAATGTCAACACAATAGTCCCCCACGAAACATCCAGTTATCTCTGATGGAATCGGACAGTCATTTTCCCATCTGGATGTTTCCTAGATGTTCACCCACACAGTCCACGAAAATACAGTTTATCTTCGATGGCAGTGGCAGTCAACCAGAAGCCCAGCAGCCACGCATTTCTGCATAAGGCAAAAACCAGTCAACTCTGGGACATAGCCAGCTGCCATCGCTCCGAACATGCAGTCACGTTCCAAAAACCTCGGGCAGATTCAAAAGCATTTCACACGAAACTCACAGCTCACAGTGTCGCGCCACGCATTCACTCAGTAGCAGGGCGACGGAACCATAGGTGTAAACGGCAAGAGGGTCGACTTCATGGCACGTGGTTTTATCCAATATTATTCCACAGGGCGTACTGTCGAAAGCGTCGCAGAATGCACGAATTCCGTATCTTCAGCGACGACCCCCAGGAGTCTCCGAGACAATTTTACTTGTGAACGGTACGACGTGATCTGGAATCGAGGCAAGTGGCATAACCACTTCGCTACAGAGATCCCCTGAAATTCACAAAGTGTGCTTTAAATCATTCTTATGTATGCCTGCTCGGAAATCCGCAAGTTGTGCTTATAAAAATGTGCTGCTAGCTGCCGGACGGGCTCGATGATGTACAGGCCAGGACCAACTGCAGACTTACGCCCGACCAGCAGTGATGGGCCAGGAGGTCACTGCTGGATGTCACCCTGGCTTGACCTCCTGGTGTTTGGCAATAAGACCTGACCAGTCCCAGGATGGGGAGAAATGTAGCTGGACGACTACCTTTCTACAGGCAGGTCGTAAGCCGGCACTAAAGATGGAGAGCTCCAACACTAGGACTAGTAGGAGTCCTTAAGTGGGCGCTGACTTAGGTCAGTGTCCAATTGTTTTTTCCCAAAAGGGTAATAAATAATCAGATAGGATACCTGTTTTTCCTCTTGTTACAAGACGTTGATCTACTTACCTGCTTATCATCATCATCATTATAATCATCAATAATATCATCATCACCAATAACATCATCATCATCTACAACATCATAATAATTAACGACACCATTACCATCGGCATAATCACCAACATTGTCATAATAACATCATAATCAAAAACAGCATCATCATCATCGTCATCAACATCAATATCATTAACTTTCAGTGGGACCATGGCCGAATTGATAAGGGCACTCGCTCTTTAACTTCCGTGGTGCTGATGCCGATCCTCTACACTTATCAGTTGGACTAACATGTTGACTTCTCGTCCTTGACTTGGGAGCTAAATAACAAGCATCTCGTAAATCAGAGTGGTTTTTCATGATGGCAAGGGACACCGGGAAAGCTAATCTACACGCAAAAAATAAAGTATGACGCGATGTAGAGAAAGCCAAAAGATGTCTGTATCGCCGACTTACATGCTTTTACCGAGGAAATTTTCCACCTGGAATGTTAGAACTATGTATGAAATGGATAAGACAATGGGTAGAAGAGACTGTTGTAGAATGTTGTAACTGATTCAGTGCCAAACAAAAATTAGGTTGGCGGAAATTGGAAGTAGGGGTGTGTCATTGTAATGACTTAAAAGTTGTGTAATATTTGCAGACATTTCGGCGATATATAAGAATATGGCTGTTACTGGAAGTAGACTGAGTCCATAAATCACCCCATGGCACTTATTCAGTTTAGATTAGCATTTTGAAATTATGCGAAATAGGATGGAACGGAGCAGCATTGAAAGAAATTAGTAGTTTATCCTTTATAGGACGTCGCAGTCAACTCCAGCATGTTTTGACAATGATTTCTTGCCAGGTTTGCCATTTCTTTCTACACTACCGGCACATATACCATTGGATAAAAATCTGCCTCCGGCGGTCTGCTTCCAAATCACTCGCAAATGCATTTTGAATGTGGTATGCGGGATTGTGAATTGCGTTCGTTACTCATTTGACACAGCGGCGATTCTAAACACAGGTGAAACGGTACTGAAACACACGACTAAGAGCATAAGAGGCAGAGATGAATGATATTGGGAGGGCATGGAAGTAGCTGGTCATTTGCACAATATACAACAAACATCATGTTAGTATGTGAATAGTAGATGTATGACGTGCGACCTTTAGTTCAAGTGAAAACTTTGTACGAATCACGAATCAGAAAATAAGAAACAGGAGGATAATACGCTACCCATGATCCTAAGGTAGTAAACGGCACCCCTAGTCTTCTCTGAAAAGAGCGAAAAACTAGGAGAACACAGCACGTTGTATATACGCTAAAAATAAATTCAGTTGGCAGTAAACAATCGAAACGAGTGTGCCGAATAGGTCTGCTGCCCAGGCTAAATTTCAAACTTAGAAAACACACCACACAAATAATATTTAGCATTTTGAGTCTGGAAATATACACATTTGGATTCGACGTGGCTACATAATTAAAGTAACCAAATTGGTTACTGCCGGCTCCCTGGCCGAGGAGGTTAGCAGCTTCTCCCGTAATCCCCGAATACTCTCGTGGTTGACGTGAGTGCACGAGAATTGGAAGCGGTTTCGAGTCGCACCAGTGCTTATGAGAGTATGGAGCCGTCGCTCAGAAAGTCGTGGCGTTCTGATGAGCGTAATCCTAGCCTAGGAATCAACATACAGCCTGAAAGGATGCTGACGTTTGACCGCAATATCCTGAAACAGGATGGAAACGCAGAAAAAAAATATGTGGTTACTGCCCCAACTGAACACAAAGAGTTAAATTAAAAAGTAGAACAGAGACAGTTAACACAACTGCAGCCCACGACAGAATGAGTTAACCCATTTAAGTTTTACACAAAGGCGTTGTTTTACAGTGTCCAACAAAAGCAATGCGACACCTCTGATTTGCCAGGTATGTTTTATATGGCAATGCCAAACATAGAGATTAGAACCAGCCAGCTATCGCGTTCCTGGCTTTGTGTACTGCAATAATAAGGACTTATCGATTTAATCAGGCATTACATTATATTCGTTATAAACTACATGGTTGTGCGCACTTGGTGGTGCGGTGTTCTGTGAGTCAACCGCAACTCACATTCAACTCAGATTACCACTTTTTGCAGAGCAAATATTCCGTTCTGAAATCAAAGAACAACAAATAGAAAGCTGGTGTCAATTGAGCTGCGGGCATTGCCAGTTACCAGGAAACACAGTAATCAGTAATATTTACACTGAGTATGTTTAGCTAACCTCTATCTGGCTTCTAGAGCGCACAGTGAGGAGCGTATGGCCGAATGGCTAAAATGTCGTGCTCCTAATCGGGAGACATAGTTTTAATCCTCGGTAAGGTGATGGCATTTTTCCTGTCGGGGGAAAAAGAAAGTATATTTTTTATTTTCTTTCTCTCGCTCGCTTTGAACTCAACGTAGTCCATACACACTATTATAGTAGTGATGGAACTGAATTTTGCGTGTGAGTTAGCTTTGCCTATTAACAGTGTCCCTCGCCATCGGCGAACCACTCGACTTCAGAGGCACTTGTAATTAACGTCCCCAAGTCAAGGACGATCAGGTCAACATTTTAGTCCAACTGTCCGGTGTAGGAGTTGAACCGCTTACCTCGGCATCAGCACACCGGATGTTTAAGAACACGCGTTCTTATCCATTCGGCCATGCGGACCTGCAATGACAATCCTAACCTGCACAGTTCGCAGCGACTGCGCCAAGCCAGACGGCCTTAAAACTTCAGGCTCAAGACAACCCCGACCTATACCACAAGGTATAATAGACATTAAAGACAGTTGACAGTGGCTAGCAGATTTGCCTGTCAGCCTATTGTTTATGTGTTCGAATCCCCATAGAGACAGCGATTTGTTTTGACCTGCGCTGTAATGATGACCCATGATTTGTTTTGACCTGCGGTATCATGATGACCCAAGCTAACCTAGTTCCGGGAAATTACATTTTAACAGTGTTAATATTCTTCGTTTCCCCTTAAGGCCAGGTTAATACACGGGCGAAAACCTTTATTCTACTATATATATCTATTGATATATTTCTCTCCATTGACATGCATGCCTTCCACAGATCAGCTTGCTCAATAAGCATCTGGAATTCGCGTTAGTTTAGTGGCTAGACACTCTATTGTCGACCCGGTGGGCATGCGTTCAAATGATTCGAATGTTAACATTTGCCCTGGGACTGCAGTTAGACCCAGATTAAAATGGGTACATGAAATGTCTAGGGAAGTAAAGGCGACCGGCGTGATACTACCATATCACCCACCAGAGATCCGATCGGCCAGTAACAATGCACAATGCGCATAGGACTTGTCAAAGGGATCTTTACTTTAGAATAAACACTTATTACCTTTACCGTTCTGCGTGGCGAAGGGTTACGGACGCGATTCGTAATCCCGTATATCCAGGGTCGAAACGCAGCGGTGGTGGTTTTTTCGAAAAAAAAAAAAAACGATACTGTGCCGGTCGATCAGAAAGCAGTGGCAACTACTGAACGTAAAACTAGCCCAGACATCACGAACAGCCAAAAAGCTGGATTTGACTGCTACGTCCGGTGTAGGACATGCAACTACATTTTTTATTACCTTTAAACTAGCATCGTAATTGCACACTTTAATACAAGAAAGATCAATTCATCTTAAACTGAGCCTAAACTGAAAATATTATAAAATAAATAAGTGTAATCAAATATAAACTTTGGGCATACTGCAACAATTCTCCGCCGGAGGGTGTTTTATCGGCTCATTAGGACAATTGATATCTTTTTTTGGTTGCCACAAATGTTGCACAAGGTTGCATATCCATTATAGGACGTCGCAGTCAACCCTACAATTTTTTTTGGCTATTTGAGATTTCTTGGCAAGTTTGTGTTCAGTAGTTTGCCATTGCTTTCTGAACGACCAGCATTAATACTATTGTATGCAAATCAACGCAAGGCGGTCTGCTGACAATTCGAACGCTGTATGCGGGATGACGAATTTCGTCCTTGACCACTTTGCCACAGAGCCGGTAAATGTAGGTAACTTCAGACATTTCTAAACGTTTATTGCTGCCAAATTTTAACAGATCTGCGTAAAACATAAGACCTAAGCGTAGTCAGAATAAGGGTTTAAAAGGAAATTTCCGCCTCTTCAGGCGTATATGTTTCTACATTCATTCATTCATTCATTCATTTGAGACGGTATGGGAAATGGCTTTCACAAACCATCTAAGTTTACCGGAGGACATTGACTGGAGTAATTTTGAAACAGAAAGTTCACAGACCAGTATAGTTTCAAAAATAGTGAGTGGCCGGGCACTGGGGCACGACAGGGTAACCGCCAGTTTACCTCTCGTTGTTAGTGGAATAAGAAATTCAGGTAACATGAAACCAAATTAGCATAGGCTTTGTCGGGAACTGTCAGATGGGCAAGAAATACAACGGATGTTGGTAGATATATGGGGACGGACACGCCCCCATGACCCAAAACAGTTAACGGCGGGGAAATACGTCCTTAACCTCAAGCTATAACCTAGTGGTGTCAAAGGATCTAGAATGAAGCGGATTAAGGTGAATTAATTATGCGGTTATAGCTAAAAGCTGATTGGGTAGTCCTTCACGACAAAGGGAGAGCAACGTCACGTGACTCCAGAAAGGCACCAAATTAAGCGGCATATATACGCGGTACAGGAGGCGGTTGGGGAGATAAGCAGCTGGGTGTACATACTCGAGAGCTGTTGAAACCAAGAAGGCTGGAGGAACTCTGGTCGGGCAGATATACCTAAGGACCAGAGGAAACACGGACTTAAGTGTTTGGAAAAAGAGCGCCCAAAATAACGTATTGATTGCTACGAGGGAACCACTGTCAATTGCAATCATTAGCGAAAGTCATAAAAGACTAAGGTGGGCTAAAAGGACACACGTTTGATGGGATCATCCAGAAAACTGAGTCAAACAAAATAGGAAGGAGCCTGACTTTATTGGAAAGTGGCGAAATCACTCTAAGACGGGTGTCAGCGACTTGTGCGCTGCAGCTTTTCAAGACTCCACTACTTTCGCACTGCACGAAATAACAATTCATGACATTTGCGAAAGGAATGCAATTTATTCAGAGCCGACATTTGAATGGCTCTACGAGCGTTAGGTTTCATCATCATTACACAATATGAATACATCAACGTGATGATAGATGATGCTAGCATTACACAATCTAAATGAACAGCCCTATGTTTGCCTATGGCCTAGAAAGCTATCGCATTGGTCAAGGATACGTCTGCTCTCTCTACCGTCTCCAGTCAGTCTGTCCACACGCTACACATTGCGTGGACAAGCACGGACACTTTACTCTCCGTGCAGTAGCTATTATTGCGTGCCTGGTCTTGCCAGCACCCCGGCTAGTGAGTTCGAGTAACCTGGCATATCACGGTTACTCGCAAGGACCAGCTACCCAATTGCTTGGGGAAAGCCTTTGCTCATCTGTACTCATCGACCTCTGGTCTGACACAAATGTGTCTCCTTGTGAGGCTATTAATAGTACTCGGTGTCTTCCCTGTCTGGTGTCTCTCTACTAGACTAGTGTTAACTCATTACTCCTGTAAGGCCTTATTGGGGATGCTGACAGGGTCCCCTCCTCTCCGCGAAGTGTTACTTCCCTCTTTCTTATGTTTGTAACACTTCTGGTCACAAAAGAAAAATTGGTTGTCCCAATTTTGTCAGATCTCCAATAAGTATAGAACTTTCTAGTTTGGGGATAGAACAATATCTTCTACCTTCATTCACAGTGTTCTATCTTTTCACTTGGCTAATTCAGTAGCCCATGTCTCAGTATAGTTGGTTCTATAGATATCTTAGGGATTGGTAGTGAACCGGAAACCGTTGTCTTATGACTTATGTCCTGGCTTCTGTCGTTTGACCCTATGTCTTTTGACTTCCACCTATTGACTTCCGTCCTGACCTGTTCCTCCTATTGCCCGAAATGACAACCCTCACACTAGTTGACTCATTATGAGTTCAACACATGAGCACCAAGTGTTCATGTTCCCATTAATATCCCCTCCAACTCTATACACACAGCTCTACTGCTCACCTTCTTGCTTCCGCATGTGAAAAAGCTATATTCACTGTTATATTTAGGTTTCTAATAATTTATTGTGTCCCCTGAATTTAGAGTTATTGTTCTTTGAACTGATTGGTGTGTGCAACTTTTATGTGTTCGTTTTCCTGTTTGTTTGCGTGTTTTCTAATAAACTAACGTGTACTTAACTCTCTAACATGTGTATGCGTTAGTGTACTAAATGTGTGTGTTCCTTCGAGCGCCACAAATCGGTTTATTGTGGTTACAAACGTTCATTATTTTTATTTGTGACCACAACTACGTTTTCTGAAGCTCAAAGTACGTTCTCTATATACTGTGCTAAAGTGTGGCTGTAACACATATAAAAACCTCGACAACACACTGGAAACACAGATGACACAGACAAGTCAAATAAGACTTTTCCAGCGGTGGAAAATTTTTTTTCCCGCTGTCTTTCTTTCTCGCTCTCTTTCTTTCAATGTTTACTAAGTTTTTGCATTCTCTCATCGCATTTTCTCTTCTTTCATTCATCTCTCATACCCTTTCGTACTATTCTTTCACTCAATCATTCTCTCGTCATTAAAATATGTTTCATAGTATTACATACATAAACAATATATATATACAATAAACGATTGGCTGAAATTTTAACAGTGATCACGCCAAATGACTGTGCGTTTTGTCTGCACGCGTCATGTCTATACAAAAATATACATAGTTATAAGGATGGTTTGTTACCGATCCTGACATAGTAACTGCAATAATTTGGTGTGCTGACCTAAATTACCCTTAAGGGAAATAATTTAATACTATTTTAATTTAAGAAAAATGGGTTAATTACCTTAAATGTTATTTGTGAAAAAGATGATATTAATTCCTAAATGATTGGTGTTAGTTTTGAAATGATATATTAGCTAAATGGATGTATAAATGATTATGATTATAAGTTAATTAACTAATATAAGATCTAATAATTGTAATTCTATAATGGATGTTTTAATAAATGGATTATTAATTAAATGATGGTGATTTCTAACTACGCAAATAAAATAACGTTATATATGCGTTTACACAATTTGCAATAGAATAAATAATAGAAAAATGAAGTTATAGATACTGTAAATAAAATAATAATGTACATATATCACAGTTACATTTCTATATCTAATTACACTAAGTCGACGTCCTCCTCTGCGTTGTGAAGATGGAGCAAATCTCTTTGTAGACTATTCTAAGATAGTTTATTCCGGCAAAGTCTTTTATGCTCTCCTCGAAGGATAGTGTGTTAATATAGTTGCCTACCACATTATGTAGGTTCATAGCTAACCCTGGAATGTTATTCGGGGTCTAAGCGTTGGTTCAATATATTCTAGATTCGGGGTCTAAGCTGGGTTCGCTGTCCTCTTGGCGTCAGTTCCCATAATCTAACTTATGTGTGTGTCAGCGCATGTTAATTCTGCGTCTTTTCGTTACACTTTTCATAGCACTGTTCTATTCACACAAGTTATATATCAGGCGATAGTAACGCAGTCTTTCACACTACACACTGGTTTGATTTGATAACACACGGGCTGCGTTCTGGTTAGTAGAGCAGCAAAAATTAGACACACGCTTAAGTTGTAAATACAAGCTCACAATTCATCATATTTTATCAATTATTTCATATTTCATCAAGTTGTTAATACAATCTCCTATTTCATGCGAATGATGAATGAAAATGTGCTAAATCGTGATAAATGGTATTAATGATGAATGATATGATCGTCTGAATGATTGTAGATGATAAATGAGATGATTAGGTCGTATGGCCGTCAATGTCGTCTTATCTTCGCTGCTTGACTCGGCGTAACTTCGTTCTAGGCTGCAGTTCGCCGTTAATCTAATTTACTGATTCATAGAATGGTGACATTCATGGCTGTATCCACACGCAATGTAAATGTACACGGTGGTTACGATGGTAATTGTTCACTGATGATTTTATACATTTCAATTGCTTTTAATATAATAACACACTTTTCTAAATAATATTGGTAGAATTTCACACTTTACCGATCTAATTTGACTCAATTGTGGTTCACACTCCACAACTTGGCGATCGTATAATTCACCACAAGGAAAAAAATTAATTTATAGTATGTATCAACAACATTTGTATTACTTTGCAATATATCACATATCAATAATGTTGAAACGTGCATTGAATTAATTCTGTGTACAGAATTTTGTAATATCAATCGAATAGTCTAGCGTTCGTTCAGTGGTTTACAATACCACTTGCATGTGGCGTTAACTGCTCGTTGAATATTACCACAACTGCCTGCTATGACTGCTCAGAAACGATCACTGAAATCTGACAGTAATTGTACTGCTGGCGTTGGTTCGCTGTGTTCTGACACCAATTCGGGGTCTACTGGTGTTTATTCCCTGTGTTCTGACTTAATTCGCCGCTGGCATTGATTTACTGACCATTCTGACACCAATTCGCCGCTGGCGTTGATGTACTGACCATTCTGACACCAATTCGGGGTCTAGCCTCACTGTATTGTGGCCGTTGGTTTCACGATCTCTGACACCAATTCGGGGTCTAGCCTGTCAGCGACTTGTGCGCTGCAGCTTTTCAAGACTCCGCTACTTTCGCACTGCACGAAATAACAATTCATGACATTTGCGAAAGGAATGCAATTATTCAGAGCCGACATTTGAATGGCTCTACGAGCGTTAGGTTTCATCCATCATTACACAATATGAATACATCAACGTGATGATAGATGATGCTAGCATTACACAATCTAAATGAACAGCCCTATGTTTGCCTATGGCCTAGAAAAGCTATCGCATTGGTCAAGGATACGTCTGCTCTCTCTATCGTCTCCAGTCAGTCTGTCCACACGCTACACATTGCGTGGACAAGCACGGGACACTTTACTCTCCGTGCAGTAGCCCTTATTGCGTGCATGGTCTTGCCAGCACGCTGGCTGGTGAGTTCGAGTAACCTGCCATATCACGGTTACTCGCAAGGACCAGCTACCCAATTGCTTGGGGAAAGCCCTCGCTCATCTGTACTCATCGCCTCTGGTCTGACACAAATGTGTCTCCTTGTGCGGCTATTAATAGTACTCGGGGTCTTCCCTGTCTGGTGTCTCTCTACTAGACTAGTGTTAACTCATTACTCCTGTAAGGCCTTATTGGGGATGCTGACAACGGGCGTGGTGATCAAACCAGAGCACCCGTAGGCAGACAAGCATGTATCCACTGGACAGGACTTTAACGTTTTCGCTTGATCGATTGCCTGGTTAAAAATAGTGGGTGGTCATTTTACGGTGGTAGTTTGGGTGTGCTTCCTTAGCAGATTTGTACGCCTCCTTATTAGATTTGCGTACTTTCTTGTTATATTCCCCTGACTGATGTTTGACTAGTTACTAGCTTAATTGCATTTCCTTAGTGTTTATATTCGTTTGATGGTATTCTCTTGGTGTTAATAATCTGACAGCATTTTCCCATATTAATTGGAACTGTTTTCGTACAATACTTTGTAATTTCTTTTGAGAAGCAAATAAACTTGATTCAGTGTTAGCTTATTCTTTGAGTGCATGTACTAGTGTCAGTTAGGGCTAGTGTTGTATTCGTGACCTGCATACCTGTATACTTGTGATGTTGGTAGATAAAACAAAGGGTAATCACACATTAGTGGTTATCTCTACGACCGGAAGACGGACAATCTTTATCTATCAATTCTTTATTCTTTACACCTCATCTTTCACTTATCACTTCTCCCTCTCTCTCCTTCATCTCCCCTTCTCTCTCCTTTTCTCTTTCTATAACAAATGGCGCTGCGAACAGGGTCTTCCAAAGTAGCTTTTGTCTGTCTGCCTCCAAGTTAGGGTTGAAGACAGATTCACATACAAGTTGTTGCATATTGTTTTTTTGGGTTTTTTGTTGTTAGTTTGGCAGTTGTGAGTGCTTGTTCTATTAGGTTGATTAATGCTACAGTTGTTCAGTAGGTTGTCAAAGCTGTCAGTAGGAGTTTCTAATAAGTCTACTCGGTTAGGGACTCTTGGTTTCAGCACACCCGGCAAACCCACTTGACCGCAAGAAAAAAAAAAGAAAAACCCCGAAGGAGCCGAAGCAGCAGAGTCAGTCCTGTCCGGGAGCGAGTCCAGTAAGTTGTCCTAATAGATTTTAACGAAAATATAAAACATGACTACCAGAAGTACACGCTCTTCAGCATTAGTCGAAAACAGCAAAGGGAAAGTATTGATTCTCATCCCACAACATCGCCACGTGAGCAAGTGAGATATGTAATTGTACCCACTCAAAAAAAAAAACAAAAAAAACCATCAATACTTTCGGGGGCCCACACAGCCCCACTGTTAATGAGTACTTACGAGAAATTCGTTCAGCGTTCAGAGCGGGCATGATGGGGACAGCTGACAAAGTTGATCTTATCATCGACACGATTTCACCGCACGTGCACAGAGAATTAAAGCTGCACACCTCGGAGAAGGACCCTGAAAAAATGTTGAGGGTTTTAGCGACCATCTATGGTGACAAAAGAACCACATTTCTACAGCCATCAGATGTTTTTCAGTTTGTCTGCTCATTGTCCACGCCTCACATCTATATAAAAGTACATGTTCTATGTAGCACTTCAACACTCTTTTTCTCCTTCCAATTGATATCTTTTTCTTGGTCAGTATGTTTTTCATCTTGCAAAAGGCTACCTTCGTCATGGCAATTCTTGGTCTAATCTCTTCAAGGCATCTCCCATCAGATGTTATGACTGTTCCGAGATAGTTGTACCGATTCACTTGTTTAAGAATATGCCCATTTACTTGTATATTACATTGTGGTATTTCTTCCTTCCTAGTGACGACCATAATCTGTGTCTTCTTACAATTCAATTCTAACCCTAGTTGTTCACTGTGTGCAACAACCGCATCTACTAAATTTTGCAGGTCCTGTTCATTGTCTGCAATCAAGACTGTATCATCTGCAGTATCTAATGTTATTGATGTATCGTCCCCCAATGTTGATTCCTTCCATATCTTCTATAATTCTGAAAATAGGTTCACTGTACAGGGAAAAAGATCTGGAGACATTACACATCCCTGTCTCACACCTCTCTTAATAGGCTGATATTGACCTACTTCATTATCAATTCTTATGGCAGCTTGTTGTTTCCAATATATGTTTTTTACAAGTCTAAGGTCTTTTCCATCAATTTGTAGATCTTCAAGCATCCTTATCATGTCGACATGTCTCACTTTATCGAAAGCCTTTGTGTAGTCAATAAAGCAGAGGTGTAGATCTTTGTTTACTTCTATAGAACGTTCAATTACTGTTCTCAGTATGTACACAGCATTTACTGTACCCTTGCCTTCTACAAACCCACATTGTTCCTCTCCTATTTCAGGTTGTATTTTCTTCCTAACTCTTTGCATGATAATTCTTAGCAAAATCTTCGTGATGTGACTCATTATACTAATTGTTCGATGTTGATCACATTCCAAGGCTCCTGATTTCTTTGGGATTGCAATAAATACAGAATTACATAATTCATGAGGTATATCTCCAGTATCATATATGGTATTCAGGAGTCTGGTAACTTTATCTATTCCGTATTCTTCTAAAGCATTAATCATTTCTGTTGTGATGCTGTCTGAACCGGGGGTCTTGCCAGATTTCATATGGTTAAGAGCATTCTGAACCTCCATCTTCAAAATTGATGGTCCTTCATTATTATTTTGAATATCATACTGTTCTTCTCTGTTATCATCATAAAGGTTTTTCACATAATCTGACCATACATGTAAAATCTGATCTTTTTCTATTATGATTTTTCCATCTTTTGTCTTTAGGGCAGCCTGCTGATGTATGTGTTCTTTGATTAGTAAGCTCCTGAATTCTTTTGTGCATTAGTTTGGTATTTTTACTGTTGTGTTGTGTTTCAATTTCTATGCAATTTTTCTCGAGCCATGCTTCTTTTGCCTCCTTACATAATGTTCTGACTTTTCTGTGAATTTCTTTATATTTGGCAGGATTATTTTTGTTCTGTCTTCTTGTTTCCATTAGCTGTAAAATTTCTTCAGTCATCCATGTCTGACGACCCACTTTCTTTAATTTTGGAATAGTTTTTTCTGCAGCTAAACTGATTGAATTCTTCAACATTTCCCATTGATCATCCACATCTTGAAATAGGATCTCTAGATCAGACAATATATCAAATTTGTTCTTTACTTCTATGTTAAAATTATCTTGTATTTCTTTGTCAGTTTTCAATTTGCACAAATCATATTTAGTGTTTCTGGTTGTATACTTGACTTTCTTTAACTTTACCCTCAGTCTGCCTGTAATTAATCTGTGATCACTGTAACAGTCTGCATTGGGAACTGTTTTTACGACTGTTAGCGCATTTCGAAACCTTCTGCTAATCAGGATGTAATCTATCTGATTTTTAATCCTGCTGTCTGGACTCTTCCATGTCCATAATCTTCTAGGATGTTGTTTAAACCAGGTGTTTCCTACAACCATTTCTTGTTCTTTTGCCCATTCTACAAGTCTGTATCCTCTTTCGTTTCGCTCTCCCAAACCATGGTTGCCCACACTGCATCCATCGCCTTGATTTCCCACTTTTGCGTTGAAATCACCCATTATAATATTTATTTCTGATTTTTTACATTTCTTCAAAGCAAGCTCCATGTCATTATAAAATTCATCTATACTTTCTTCACTGCATTCACTTGTTGGAGCATATATTTGAATGACATTTATTGTAAAAGGTCTTCCGTTTAATTTTACTAATAAAACTCTGTCTGACACAGCCCAATAACCTTTAATAGAATTTGATGTTTGCCGATCCAACATAATGGCTACACCTCTTTGCCGTTCTTCTCCTCCAGAATAAATAATCTTACAATCCTCTCCTGTCTTGATCCCTGCCCCTCTCCATCTGGTTTCACACATTCCTAATATATTAATATTCTCTCTTCCCATTTCTTGTTTGATGTTATCCAATTTTCCATCTGCATTCATTGTTCTGACATTCCAGGTTCCTACCTTTAATGATAATAATCTTTTGCACCTAGTAGCCTGCTGACGGTCTGGAGTCACCTGGTGCACATGACTATCCCTACCGGGCGAGGCTGCTCCTATGGAGCACCCATTTACGCCGTTTCTCTGAATGTCGATGATATCGCAAAACATAATGTTCTTGGCATCTGTGAAGAAGGTAGTTTGCCATTGCTTTCCTTCTTAGCAGTGACCATACTGGTCAATGACCGTAGCCATTGTCTCCTCAAAAAAGAGATCCTCTGCCTACCGTCGTGAAGCTGGAGACCATAACCCACAACAATCTGTCGGCTGCTCTTCAACCTCATCCAGCCACCTTCACGGAACCCTGATCGGGAGGCTAAACTAACTAACTGATAAAAAACCCACCCTCGGATAACTATGCGTTACGTGTTTTGACAGTATAGAAAAACTCCCCACCAAAACACAATATTGATGCCATTTCAATTCTTCGTGGCAAAGTAGTTTAAAACCTTCTGTCTCGTGCTTAGGTTAGGTGGTTGTGGGGGTTTGCTTGTTGGCGGTTCACCGGAGCAAACGTTTCGGAGACATTTGTGAATTTTCGTCTGAGTTAAAGAGTTCGTGCTCTGTGCGACGCTATCGGTAGGCGGTTAGTTGCTCTGCGGAAAAAAAAAGAGCTAGATAAGAAAAAAAAACCCCGGCGTTATGAAGTTGATCCTCTTGGCTTTTTAACTCTGTCAACGAGTGGTCACGAGTGGTTGGCGTTTTTCAGCCACAACTGTCTAAGGATAAGGTCACCAATCTCACGGTAACCTTCCTTACTGGGCTTACTGGGATCTTATGACGTGTATGAGGGGTTACAGTGTTACTTTTCTTTGCCTTCTTGATGAGACCGGTAAGACAGCATCGAGAATAATTATCGTATATTGAACTGAGCTGAGTTGGCTCAAGAACCGACATCACAACACTAGGGACATTCCCATACGTGCTCCGTCCTCACATTGAACAGCCAGAGAAGAGGTCCAATACTAATGGTACCAGTAGCAGTCTGCTTATATGTCCGCCTGGTCTTTCCACGGAGTTCGGAGTGTTGGCCAGGCCCTCTAGTCACTTCCTTTAACACCATTCTCTCCAACCATGATGATCTATCTGTTCTTCTGCACTACACACACGATCCAAAGGACCCCGACCACGTCTACTTTATCATGGCACCAATACCCCAACCTAGTGGTGCAGACCCAGCCAATCTGGTCCGACTGATAGTTTCCCACCACACCAGCATGTTCTGGGGAAACAAATTAAATATATTTATCGACTGTGCGAATTTGTTTATAGACACACCTGGTGCCTCGGGTTGTTCCAGGATTTGCGCACTGTGTCGAGATCCTCAAACATGATGTAGGCTCCCCCGATGTGGCTCCACCTTGCCGTGGTGGGGGAGCTTGCGTGGCCCATTGACCCCATGTGCTTGTCGATGGATGAAAACTACATATCGGGGCAGCTTATTGGACAGGGGCCAGACTAATAGAGGACACAACCTGGCAGGTGGACCGAGGATAGCAGTCACAAGTTTAAATCAGGCGCACGAAGGCAGAAGTTCTTGGTCCGGACACATACTCTAAGGCTCTCTGTCGAGGGTTGAGGCTGAACGCCTCTAAGCCATAAACCCTCGGATGTGAGAGCCGGGCCGATACCCACCTACCGAAAAATAGAGGTGAGATACTGAGCACGCTACATGCCCAGTTCTGATACTTGTCCGAAGGCTCTCAGCTGGGGGATATGAGGGATCCCCGGATGAGAGGGCCTGGCCGTTTCTCGTTCACTGCTGCACGGAGGTAAGGTGCTGAGCCGGCAGCACATGTAGCCTACCTCGTGAGCGAGTACTAAAAGGTAGAAAAAGTGCCCCAGTCGAATGAAATGGTTACGAAAACTGTCTGTATCTAACTCATAGAGAGTGTAGACAAAAGTGGAAAAACGTCTCAATAACACGAAATGGAACGCACGGCTAGCGAATCCATTGCGTGGTCCGAAGTCAAAAGCAAAAGCTTACCGAGTGGATGTCGCCCGCAGACTGACCGTTCCTGGTGTGTGCTTGAGCGACCAGTGGCAAGCGAGATGCCCAACACATGGAAGTGAGGAACTAAAGCAGCCATGAGCAGGACGTGGCAACTCCTCGGGTGAGCCCAGTCTCAGAGCAATATGTGCCGGCTCTGCAATTATGGAAGCCTCCTTGGATAGTGAGGGAATGCCCATGGTCTGCCCCTGCCTTCCCTTGAGGGTTGACCGTGATGTCGTTGACCGTTCTATCTTGACCAGCTGAGATGTGGGCGACATCACAACAATAAGTCTAACGTGCCTCGAAACCCGAGGAAGGCTAACCTCATTAAAAATGCCCGCCGAAGCCGGAAGTGCCGTCCTACGGGTGGCAAAATAAAAATTGGCACTACGCATTTACGTCCGAGTGAAATGTCTCGTCCGAATGTCTCTCGTGCTAGGAACAGCTCTGACTACCTAGTTTCCGAATGCCGCTCTTGTTCGGAACAGCTCTGACTAGGCAGTTTTCCGAATGTCCGTCGTGCCTGGAACAGCTCTGACGGGCACAACGACAAGCACATGTCGGGCTTCGAAAACTCGCTGAGTGGATACCCTCTGCAGACCTGTCTGGTTTGTGCAGGGAGGGCCCGGGGCGAACGAAATGCCCAATATATTGAAGTGAGGAATTAAAGCAGCCATGAGCAGGACGTGACGATTCCCTCGGTGAGCCCAGCACCAGAGCGCTATGTGTCAGGCTCTGCAATTATGGAAGCCACCCAGGATGGCGGAAAATGCTATGGACTGTCCCTGCCTTCCTTTGAGGGATGACCGCGAAGTCTTCGACTGTTCCAACTTGACCAGCTGGGAGGTGGACGGTACCACAAAAGTTAGAGTCTCCCAGGAATGCTAACCTGGTCAAAAATGCACGCTAAAAGTCGGATGTGTTGACCTAAGGGTTTCGACCCAAGGGTGCAAAACGAGACACACCGCAAAGAAGAAACATGATGTAGGAGAGGAGACTGTAGCACATATGGAAATATTAATATGCACAGAAAGTGATCATTTACCAAAACTTAACCAACCTTACAAATACGTGATATTCCTCTTCTTTTCGCTTGAAACAAATTATCTTTATCAGTAATGTTGTCCAGCCCCAGATGGGGCTGGTTATCAACCAAGATAAGACAGAATATATGGTAATTTCAAGAGAAGGAATGGCTAAAAACTCTGGCCACATACAAATAGATAATATGACCATTAAAAGAACGGAAACATACAAATACCTGAGTACAAACTTCAACTGCTCCAACATCATAAGGGAAGAAATACAAACTAGAATCAATTCTGGAAATAAGATATACTTTGCACTACAACATCTACTAAAATCAAAGGCGCTATCTCGTAACACCAAGATCACAATATACAAAACGCTGATCAGGCCAGTTGTGCTGTATGGCTCTGAAACCTGGAGTACAACGAAAGGAGACGAAAGCCTTGCTACAAACCTTTGAGAACAAAGGTTTAAGACGCATCTTTGGACCCATTAGGGATACACAAAGTGGAGAGTGGAACAGCAGAATAGTAACAAAGACATTTATGATCTGTTTAAAGTCCCTGCTAATCACTGGTATCATGAAGGCTAATAGACTACAATGGCTGGGGCATATAGAAAGAATGGAAATAATAGGGAAACAAAACTCGCTTACGCTCAGGAAATAAATGACTGTAGACCCCGAGGTAGACCAAGAAGACGGTGGAGAGATAATATATTTACAGAACTACAAGCACTTGGAATCAACGACTGGCAAGAGAAGGTCAACCAGAGAGACGAATGGAGACGGATTGTATCTGCAGCAAAGAACCTCAATGGCTCGGAACGCTGAAGAAGAAGAAGAAGAAGAAGAAGAAGAAGAAGAAGAAGTAATGTTGTCGCTTGTATAAACTTCATCGGTTTAGTTAGATCACTCAGTAGTCTGTAAAGTTGATCGTCCACTGTTGCTTCTCTAGACCTGTCTAGATAATATTCTCATTGCGACAAATGCAAGAAAAATGCCGGGAACAAAATCAACCACTGTTTATTGCCTTCATTGACCTCACAAAAGCATTTGATTTGGTCAGTCGTGAGGGTCTGTTCAAGGCACTAAAGAAGATTGGCTGCCCACCAACTCTTCTGTCCATTGTGGAGTCGTTCCACACAGGCA
>JACEFZ010016090.1:112500-195000 GCA_014155875.1 Cepaea nemoralis
AGCATTCGTCTGGATGGACGAGGTGAGTTTAACCAGTTCATATGTATACTGGAAGGCTCCGGTTAACGTCGGGGTTATGTTCTTGGATAACGCCACTTTAAGTGAAACGACGTATAGCGAAACACTGTTTCCCATGGAATTAAATGAAATATAGTTTATTATGAAATATTTGTTTTGATGGTTGTTGATATTTATTGGCTAAATAGAGGTGGGTTGGAGGGCGAGTGGTATTCAAGAGTTATGGGGACGTATAGGCATTAAATTCTGCCTATTCATCTGAGGAAGAATCTGTAACCTCTTCTTGCCTCTTTTCCTGGCTTGTCTGTGCTTGAACAAAAAATTTGTCCAATGTCTGCTGCACAGCCTGTTTCCTTTTCTCTAAGTAAAGCTCATTGTAACAGTTGATGGCGCTTGTTATTGCTCTCGACAGTTTGGAGCTCCGTTCTCTTTTCGGGTCATCCTCATTTGTTGTGTCCATTGCCACATCAATGAATTGAAAGAACTGTGACAAACGTTCAGTTGTCAATATTCGAGGTAAACCATGGACTTTATCGATGTCAACAGTCCGATCGCCAGCCTCAAAACGACGTAACACACCTAACTTCACCTCAGATTTACACGTTTTCTGGTTCTCTTACAACCAGACACCCTATCAGCACTTACTTATGCGCTTCGAGCTCAAAATTATGGGGGATCACACGATAAAATCCCAGGGAAAACCCTCTGCACAAAATATAAAATGGTCACGTTAACGCAAACTGACAACTGAGTTATTAGGAGACGTTCCCCAGCGGCAACACTACGCGGCTTTACGTAGTTTCTCAGCAAGCAAGCAAGTTCTCCCGCAAGGGTGCAGCATAGCAACATAGGTGACGACGTTATGGCAGAACGTAGCTACGTAAGATGAAGTTATTTCACATTGTGACAACGACGTTTTAGCGAAACGACGTAAACTGAAGCGACGTATAGCGGGGCCTACCCGTGGAGCAGTAAAACTATTTAACAGCTTTAACTGATTCAGTGCCAAAGAAAAAGTAGGTTTGGACCAAACATGGTGCACAATCAAATGAACAAGTATTATAATATACACTTTCATTCACTGAGCAGCGAAATTGCGGAAGATACTATGAAACAAAACAAATAACACACAGACACTAGTGTGGCAATATATAGACCTTCTAACAACTGCTGCACATGTGCTCCATTCCTTTCTGCAGATGCAGCCTATGCTGCAATGAGTCATCACAATAAAACTACGACAGCACATTGAACCTTACAGTAATGTAATTCTATCAGATGATACCATTACAAAGTACACATATGAAATAAGTCATTATGAGTCATCAACTAACACTGGTTCCTTCTTCTCCTCTTCTACTTCGCCTCCTTCCTCTTCTTCTTTTTCTACTGCAACTGCTGATGCTGTTCCTCATACTTCTTTTCTTTTCTTTCTCAGACTACGATTTCGTTTTGGAAAATAAACTTTAATGTTGTTTTGAGCGCTCTGAAGTTTCCATACAGTTTGTGTTTAACTAGTTTGAAGGTGGCCAGAAATTTGCATGGAGAGTTCTGCAAAGACAGCACTTCTGCACCATTTCCCTTAGTTCTTAGCCCCTGCTGAAATGACGATTTGCCCCAATCAATATCGGTGAGATATCTAAAAAAAAATTGACAGTAAACAATTAAAGGATTTTCACATAAAGAAAGGCGAATAGAAAATCAAGACATCAACATAAGACAGTCTTCAATGCAAGGTGCAGTAATGAAATGCTAACGTCTGCCAAAAATGCTCGTATCTACCACATAATTATCTACCCATGGAAATAAAAACAAGTATGTGTAACTCCGGCGATAAAGTGAGAGATACTAAACACAGACACAGTGTACACACCTTACAACGAACTCCACAACGGTAAACATAAATGACATGGGGAAACACACAAAAAAATGTATACTACAACACACACACAAAATGATGCACGATGCTTCAATTATACTAATCTTCATCTGGAACAACACAAACAGTTCTAAAGAAAAACATCTCACATTACGCATACCTGTTTCCATTCCTATTGTGATATTCTGTTTCAGCCGTTACTTCTTTTTTTTTTTATCCATGACCTGACGTAATAAGCTTACAACGAGAAGGAAATAGCTATCCAACCTAGTAATTTGTAAACAAATTCGCAAGTATTGATCATAGAAGTATAAGAAAGAAGTAGAGATTAGAGAATTCACTAGACAACATATAAATAAACAAAGTATAGTTACCATACGGGGATTCGAACCTGTCCCCTCCTAATGACGACAAAGCCTCACCACAGGAACAATTGTACATGGACGCTTGACCAACTAGTTAGTTAGTTGCGTATTCTTTACGGGACGTAGCAGTCAACTCCAGCATTATTTGTCTTTTTGTGATTTCTGGGCAAGTTTTACGTTCAGTAGTTAGAAAAACATACTGAGCAATAAAAAGATGTCAATTGCAACGGGGAAAAAGAGTGTTGAGGTGCTACACTGCCGTTTCCATCGAAGATGAACTATTTTTCGTGGAGGGCTTTTGTGTTGGCATTCTGGCGGCGGCATTATGCACAGTGTACCTGTGCTGGCTGTTGGCTTGCCGACACTCCTGTCTATTCCATTGTTCACATAGGGCAGTGAGGAGTATTTTGTGTGATATTCACTGGCACAGGAACGGAGTAATATGGGGACGACCCGTTGCCGTGAAGTTGGAACCGCGACTAACTAACTAACTAACTAACTGAACCTATACTTTTGTATGGACGTGAAGCGTGGACAATGAGCAGTCAAGCTGAAAAACATCTGATGGCTGTGGAAATGTGGTTTCTGAGGAGAATGCAACGAATACCTTGGACAGACAGGAAAACCAACCACCAAGTCATACAAGAAACAAATGAAAATCGTAAACTGATTAGAGAAATTAGACGTAGACAGTCAAAATGTTTGTGGACATGTTATGAGAAGGAATAAATGAGAGAAATTGGTGGACAACTGGCAAGATCGAGGGGAAGAGAACAAGGGGAAGGCGAGAAGGAAACATCTGGATCGCTTGACCACGTGGCGTGGTCGAGACAAGAACACTGAGCTGATCCACGACTCTGGTGATCGTGTGAAATGGCGAATCATGACCTCCCACGCTTACCGGCATGGCACTTGATGGATGGATGGAGTTTGCCATTGTTTTTGAACGACCGGCACTAATTCCATTGTATGGAAACCAACGCAAGGTGGTCTGCTGTCAAAACGCCGCAGCTGTGTTCTGAACGCGGTATGCGGGATTTCGAATTGTACCCATAAACCCTTCGCCACAGAGCCGGTGACCAACTAGACAACCCTGCAATAAATGCCATCATTAGCCAGGTCTGTCTTCCACCTGAACCCACAGCGTAGAACAGTGTCACGAAGATGCTCACAAATCTCTTCTAATCTTTACTTCTTTCCTCCTCGTCTATAAGTGCCAGTCAAAACCGAGGCTTTCTTTTTTACAGATGCTAGCTTGGGATCCACAGGATTACGGTGGGCAGACCATGATCCACCCACAAGCCAAAGATATTTGGAGGCCACGAGTCATTCTCGGCAACACTTTAGAAGATAGGGACATTTTTGCTGAAAATAACGCGTAAGTGTACATCTTAGAATACACAAAAAGGGCATTAGCTTCAAGGATGTGAGGCAAAATGGGCATATGGTGCTTAGACCATATTTTGTATAGACTATTAAGCATTCGAAGGGTGTAAAAAGGATCCTTTCCTTTTCAAGGATTTTGGAGCTTAGAGCTGAGAGAAATAAGGGGATTCGATCATACTATCACAGACAGGCAAGCAAGCGTGCTGGAATGTGTGTTACTGCCGCCCCCTTTACCATACATAAGACCAATAAAGGACCCCTTCATAGGTCAGCATGAACGAATGGATAAGAGCGCTCGTTCCTAAACATCCGGTGTACTGATGCCGATGTAACGAGTTCACCCCCTACACCGGTCAGTTGGACTAAAATGTTTTCTCCTCCTTGACTTGGGAACGTAAATTACACGTACCTCTGAGGTCAAAGTAGGTTCACCTGATGGCGAGGGACACTGGTATTAAGAAAAGTAAGTTAATCCACACGCAAAAATCAAAACCAGTGCACTAGAAGCTTGTGTATGGACTACGCTTGAGTTCAATACGAGCGAGCAGAAAAAATGCTCCAATTTAGGCGTCCTGAGATGAATAGTTAGTTAGTTAGTCGACAGATCATCCTCATTGCACATCGAACCATTAACATTCATAGGTCTCGGATACTTTCCTCAATAAATCCCGAAGCGTGAGGCGGCTAACGACACCAGTTCTTTGTTGGTTTATTAATCGTCTGTGGCTTTCTGCATAGTGTTCTTGTTTGGCCACACCTCTTTTAATTTGCTGCTCTCGCAGTCTGACCATGGTTGTAGATTCACATTCATCACTTGGTTCTTGTGAAAGACATTACTTCTCATAAAGCAGTCAGAATGTCAGCCTCGTCCATGGCGCTTCCGCCTTCCACAGTAGCCTTACTTGCGAGCTTGTTAACCTGCTCATTTCCTTGTACACCAGCATGCACTGGCATGAAAATTAAACTAATCTTTGCCAGCCGAGACCGCTCCAGAGACAGAAACCACTCTCTTCGGATCCACCCCATCTCTATCTGCTTGAGCATGCTCATTGAGTCACTAAGGAAACATGCCCTAGTGAATGTCTGTGTCTCGAGGCATGTTATTGCTTTACTTACTGACATGACTTCCATAGTCAGGCTACTTGTGGTCAAAGCAAAAGCATCAGAATCTTCCTTCACTATTCTCCCAACGGCCTGAGCCGTAAAGGCCCATGAACTTCTTACTCGTCGAACGATCGACCCATCTATGTAAATGACAGCATCACTCTCTAAAGAATTTTCGAATATGAACGCCTGTACTTCCGCCTCCACAGCAGCTGGATTTTCTTGTCTAAATTTTCTGTCTTGTTGGATGAAAACTGAAAAGGACGTACATAAATCTGTTGGCACTTGTACCCACTCCTCGCCAAGTTCTAAGGCTTCAATTGTACACACCTGTTGAAGAATGTCTTCGGCTTGACCCATCCACGACCTTCCTCTGTTTAACCTGCTGCCCTTCACCTTCTTAATTTCATCATGCAGTGAATGTTGTGTGTTTGCAATGACTCTGAGGTAGGCACGTGCTCTGCAAATTTTCAGTCTATCCCCATAGTTGTATAGGACGTATGGTAAGTAAAGGTAGATGACAATGTTTACGCCTTAAGACTCATCGGGCATACGGTGCTAGACCCACGTTTTTATAGACCAATCGGATGAGGTCAGTATCACGCTGTTCGCCTTTATTCCTCAATACATGCTTGGTACCCATTTTAGGCTGGGTCGACTGGGTGCCCAGATCAAACTAAAAACAAGTAGGGCAGCATGGCCGAATGGATAAAAACGCGTGTTCTTAAACATCCAGTGTACTGATGCCGAGGTACAGGGTTCAACCCATACACGGACATTTGGACACAAATGATAACCTTTTGTCCTTGACTTAGGGGCGTAAATTACAAGTACCTCTAAAGAAGGAGTGGGTTCGCCAGATGGCGAGGAACATTATTAACAGGAAAGCAAATTCTCCCACAAAATTCAGTGCAGCACAACTAGAAGCTAGTGTGTATTGGACTACGCCTTGAGTTCAAAGCCGAGCGAGCGCAAAAATAATTCTCTCAGCTGCAGATGAACCGATGACCTCCAGGTCGACAGGCGAATGTTTGGCCACTACGTTACCGAGACATATGGTTCTAGCTCCACATGTAAATACACCATTCGGAACTCGAGGGGTAATGTGTTCAATATCACGCCGAACGCCTTTACATCCCACAACAATACATGGTACCCTTACTAGGGTTGGTCGTTCTTGGAGCCCAGGACAATATAAAATATCCGTCTCAACGCGATCACCTTGAGTTATCACCCCACTTGAGTGACCACCCTACCTTGAATGACCTCCCCACCTTAAGTGACCACTTCACCTTGAGTGACCACCTTACTTTGAGTGACCAACCCACTCTGAGTGACCACCCCACCTTGAGTGGCCAGTCCACTTTGAATTACCACCAACATTGAGTGACCACCCTACCTTGAGTTACTACCCCATCTTGAGTCACCAACCCCACCTTGAGTTACCACCCCACCTTGAGTGACAACCCTACCTTGAGTGACCACCCCAACATACACAAATAGGTTCCGCAGCCTAAATATGCGTGTATGTGGTCTTACGATATTAACATATTTAGGCTTGACTGCGTGAAGGGATAGTCAGCTATGCCTTCCCTCACATAGCGAAACATTGAGAGCTGGCATCGAACCTTTGGCCGCTGCGTTCATGCCATTGTTAGCGCAACGTCATAACCGTTAAGTCGATACGCCCGCTCCCTTATATATTTAATTGTACATAT
The DNA here is from genome assembly GCA_014155875.1 of Cepaea nemoralis. Taxonomy (NCBI): domain Eukaryota; kingdom Metazoa; phylum Mollusca; class Gastropoda; order Stylommatophora; family Helicidae; genus Cepaea; species Cepaea nemoralis. The sequence continues at coordinate 118,971 of JACEFZ010016090.1, forward strand.
CACCAGATGGTAATATGAGATGTATTATGATTCAATGTTTTCTCACAATGGTTTCTACTTCATGTGTTTTGCCAGGGCCTTATGACGAGAATGAGACAATTTTCGAATAGTCGTTATATTTACTATATTTATGTAGACTGAGAAACCATTACAGCGAGTTCATAGGCGAACGCGGTTCTGACTAGCGAGGGAAAACCGACTCTCTTTGGTCAAGCTCGCATGTCCCAAACGTGCGACTGGTCTGGCAAGCCGGCATGGGATTTTTCCTACTGCTCAAAGAATAAGAAAGCAGTATAATCGGACAGACCCAAATGGAAACAGACTCGGCAATGTTAAAGGATGGACAGGGGAATAACAGGAGTCCTTGGGCATCTCGATATGTGAAACCCACGAGAGGGCACTCTCCCGCTGTTTATTCTTCACCGCGACACCGCAATGTAAAAGAGGAACAAGATGAGATGAGATAATGACGTCACAGGCCACCGGTGTATTTACGTATGTAACAGCAGTCATATAGCTGTCGTAAACACTTGCGTCGTCTTTACAAATGCAATAGCATAGTTACAGAGCTGTCTTAACGACCACCATCGTCTTTATAAATGTACGAGAGCGAGTCAATAGTAAGTCACACAGTTCTGTGGGATTGCAGGTAAATGTAGTTGATGTTTCTACAGGCGTCATTAGGTGACAGCAACATCGAACTTTATATTCCCTTTCGTCAGGTGGCGCTACGTGTCTCATGCGCATGCGCAGCGCATAAACAAAATAGCGACTGTACTTACGGAGTGTACAGTACAACCAAAGCGTAACGTGCTGTTGTGCGTTTTTTGTGGGGAAAAGGACTATCTGCAAAGGACATTCATAAGGAAATGCTTCATGTTTATGCTGACAAATGTGTGTCCCGTAAAGCGGTGCATAGCTGGGTAGAAAAATTTTCTCAAGGACGCTCTAAATTGTTGATGAAATCCGATCTTGGCGTCCTTTTGAGATTGCAACAGACGCATCCATGCAGCGGGTAAAGGAGATGATTATCAGTGACAGGCGAGTAACGTCCACCTTACAGCCCTGGCATGAGGTTACTCCCTCCATTTAAAGGTGGAATGAACATCAATTATAAACTCGTTAAGAAAGTACGCTGAACTCACCATGAACAGTCACAAGTGTGACAAAATAGACTGACGCCAATCCAATGAACTACCTCACACTTTATTATCGTGTTGAGTGAAAACAATAGTGGATATTATCGCATGCTATAAAACTGCCCCCGGATGTAGGAGCGGCGTTTATCATCTAACATTTTACGAAACTCCCTACTCTATTCAAATGTTCACCTTGAGGCGTAAACCCGCTATTTCGCTGTTCTGAGTTCAGGCATGTCTAGGCTTGGGTCCTGCATTGTATATCCTTGCCAATCGATCGTTCCTGCTGTTATCTATTTGCTGAAGCTCGGAATAATCACATACAGCGCTTAGCCAACACGGGCTCCTTCGAAGATACGTCCTCTCCTTATCAGAATCACACACAGAATGTCCTTTGTTGTCTTGTGACGTTCTTTACGTTTCCAATGGTTTCTCCTTTTTCTGTTTGTCTATTTTCGTGCATAACTGGAAAACCCCATTTACCTTTTGGTGGCGTGTGCCGTCATATGGCAAGCCCCGACTTAGCCCTAGCGATTTCCAACTTTTCGGTCCACTGAAAACCCACCTTGGCGGAGACATTTCGCGAATAAGGCCGAAGTTGAATGTGAAGTGAAAACTTGGTTTAGAAAACAGAGCACGCAGTTCTATGCAGCCGGTTTTGGAGGACTGATAAAACGATGGGATAAGTACACCAATGTTGGTGGACATTATATTGAGAAATAAAGGGTCAATGTATGTATAAAAATAAACTGGTTTCAAGTTGTTGTCATATTTAGTTGTTTCTATACAGCCTTTTGTGACTTACTTATTCACTTCGATTCGTAATAGCATAGTAATACATCTGTTGTAAACACTACAATCGTCTTTACATATTAATAGTATAATCACACGGTTGTCATAAGACTACCATCATCTTACACATTTAATAGCATCGTCAGAGAGCTGTTGTAAACATTACCATCGTCTGTACATATGTAATAGCATAGTCACACAGTTCTCGCAAAGACTACGATCGTATTTATATATGCAATAACATAGTTACACATCTGTCGTAAAGACCAACAGCGTTTTTACATGTGTAACAGCACAGTCAGATAGCTGCCGTAAACACATTTACACTACTCATTATCCTCAGACCTATCATATTGACATCGGATGGCGTTGTTCGATGGTTCCCTGGCAGCACCTTCCCAACATCATGTGCACTCAACATGACAAACTACCCCTTTGACAAGCAGTTATGTTACATTCAGGTAAATACTATCTCTCTGTGTCTTTCTCTGTCTCTCTCGGCACACTTATGGAAGCATTGCGACCTTGACCATTCAAGTACCCACAGGCCAACATGATCTAATGCAGTGTTTCTCAACTTTTTTGGCCCATACACCCCTTCACCATATGTTCAGAATGTCACCCCCCCCCCCCTTTCGTATTTCCTACCTATAAATCACCCACCCCGTCCCTACATAGTATACATAAAAATGGAAGCTAACTTTAATAACACATACTAGAACAAGTCTAGACGTCTACATAAAACGTGATTTGCGGGTCTACATACGTTATAAAACGAATTTCAGAAAGGCGAGAAGTACAGAATCGTAAAGTATGGAGGGAAAAGCAATATCAAATAATCGGTTCTTGTATTAACGCGATCTTGAAATAATCTTTATTCAGAATTAATTAATCTTAATTCTTAGTTCAGAATGTCACTCCCCCCCCCCCCCCCCCTTTTCGTATTTCCTACCTATAAATCCCCCCCACCCCGCCCCTACATAGTATACATAAAAATGGAAGCTAACTTTAATAACACATACTAGAACAAGTCTAGACGTCTACATAAAACGTGATTTGCGGGTCTACTGTTATAAAGCGAATTTCAGAAAGGCGAGAAGTACAGAACTGTAAAGTATGGATGGAAAAGCAGTATCAAGTAATCGGTTCTTGTGTTAACGCGATCTTGAAATAATCTTAATCCCCCCTCCCCCTGAAACCCTAAAATTCCCCCTTGGGGGGGGGGGGGAATTCCCCACCGGTTGAGAACCACTGACCTAATGGATAAAAGCGCTCGCTCTTAAACTTTCGGTGTGCTGATGCGGAGATAGTGGGTTCAACCCCACATACTCATTGAGTCACCGAGAAAGCGTGAACATACTCATTGAGTCAGTGAGAAGCGTGACATACTCATTGAGTCAGTAAGAATGCGTGAACATACTCACTGAGTCACAAAGAAAGCGTGAACATACTCATTGAGTCAGTGAGAAAGCGTGAGAAAACTGCTCACTGTCTCAAAGAGCCAGCTGGTGAAATTAGAGCGCATACAGAACGAAGCTATGCAGGTCATTCTGGAATGCACTAGGGACACCACAGTAGTGTGTATGCATTACATCCTTGGTCTGCCGACTGTTGCTGGTAGGTACAAGGTGTTGCAGGCGAAGGCATACCTCAGAGTAGCTGCTGACACAGATCACCTGTTGCATGAGGCGCTGGACGCAGTTAAGGGTCAGCAACTGATAAGAGGGAAATCATGGATGGCCCAGGAGGAGGATACGATCAGACAGGTGTGCATCTTGGAGATCATTAGGCGAGGAGAGGAGTGGGTCAGAGTGCCAGCGGAGCAGTCAGACTTGTGCAGAGTTATAATCACATTGAGCCGGGAGTGCAGGAAGTTGCCAGCAGGGGCCACGGAAGTGGAAATCCAGTATCTAATTCAGGATAATGCTCGCCCGGGTGATGTGATTATCTACACAGATGGTTCGGTGTTGAGAGGTAGGAGAAGTGCCTGGGGATTCTTAGCAAAAGCTAATGGTCGACGTTTGGTGCAGGACACTCTGGCGTATGATCCACAACATCTAGCTTAAGAATGGAGGTGGAGGCGGTCAGTGCAGCTTTCCGCTGCATGGAGAACACGATACATATACACATCGTGATTGTAACTGACTTAGAAAGCATGATGAGGAGGGTGAGGATAGGCAGGCTTCGTGCAGCGTGGCTTGCTTCGCTTCGGAGGTCAAGGGTGGCAAGCATCACCAGGATCTTTTCTCCGGGGCATGCCGGTGTGCTGGGGAATGAACAGGCGGACAGATTGGCTGGCTCGGCAAAACTTGGTGGAGTATTGATGCATGACAAGGCAGACGTGGTTGCGGCCTTGTTGGAGCACGTGTACACCTCGGAGGAGCAAATCGATCACCATAGTCTGGCAATAAGTGACGAGGGGATCTGGCCGATGCTCGACGCTCAGAGGAAAGGCGAGACGGACATATAATCAGATTGCTACTGGAACTATTGGTGTTGGAACTCTTCGCTGGCTGCTGAGGATGGGGACGGATCTCTTATGGGAATGCCACGAATGCTGTGATGTCGGTTCCTAAATCAATCAATCAATCAATCAATCAATCAATAAATCAATCATAGAATTAATTTCTCTGTCACATAACACCGTGGAATATTATATGTCAAGTTCTATCACTGCACAGGAATAAGGTAAAATCTAACACGGGATTACTCATACTATTGCAGCATTGTACTAACTATTATCAATACTTTTCCAGTTAGTAGCCATGGGCTACACACTAGAAGAGCTTGAGTTTGTTGCGGCGACAGAGCCAATAGACACCGACTATTTCATATCTAACGGAGAATGGGTGCTAAACAACGCAACTATAAACATTCTCAACACAACTAATATTGGTGGATACTATCTGTCCACCATTGTGGTAATGTTTTAGAAGTATTTATGTTTCCTTTATGCTAGTTTGATTATGTTTGTTATAACTATTTGTCTCAAGTAACAGCATGTAGCGTCCCTATGTTATCAAGGTCCTAAAGGGAAGTAAAGAGTGGTAACACGGTAACCAGCCATGCGTGCCGTAAGAGGCAAGTAGGAAGCGTTGGCGTGGAACTGGCTACGTCCTTTTGTAGAGAACTGTAGCTGGGTTTATTGCCTGAAGTGTGGGATGTGGATTAGGCATGCACTCTTAGCGGACGCAGGAATTTCCCATGATTCTTGTTGGATATTTCTGTGTTATTGAGTTGTAATACAAGGATGAACCTACCAGTACTCTTACTGTCGAGAAGAAAATTAACGACATGACCTTCTTGACATATGCATAGACAACTTAGCAGTCACATAAAATAAAACAAAATTTTCAAACACGTAAAAAGACAGGTACATCTAGAAAAGATAAGTATGAAGGAAAGTGTACCCGGGAGACGGAAAAGAGGAAAGCCACAGCGTGGATGGATTAAAAACGTTATAGATAATTTACACATGGCAGCAACAGAGACAGAATATTTGGGTTATGGTAAAGAGACATTTAGAAAGTCTGTTATGTGGTGACGCTCTGTTCAAGATAGGCCACTTGATAATGATGTTAGTGTAAGCGAAAGAAAGTTAAAATATGCTTTACATTAACTAAACTCCGTTTAGCAGTGTTACGTGCCCAGCGCTATTTATCACTTGACATATTATAGTCACAAAACGTCACACTATCGCTATATGTATTTGAACATAAAAAAGGGCTGTTTTTCGCTTTAAGGTGAAGGCTGGCGCTGCACCGGGATTATGTGTTGTAACACGGCTGGACTAACTATTATAAATACTTTTTCAGTTAACAGCAATGGGCTACCTAACAGACGAGGTTCAGTTTGTCGTGGCGTCCAAAACCTGTTGAAACCCAGTATTTCGTATCCAATGGAGAGTGGGTGCTAGACAATGCAACTATAATCGTTCTCAATAATTCTGACGGAGGCGAATACAGGCTATCCACTGTTATGGTAATCTCAAGAAGTATTTGTATTCCTCATATGATGGTGTGAATATGTTTATTATAGCTTGTTGATCCGACGTAATCTTCTGGTATCAAATGATTATTTTCTGCTATTTAAAAAAAAGGATCCCGTTGCAGTTTTCTGCTATGGTTCTGTTATGTGTAAGCGGCATCATATTTTGTAGGCCTAGAGCAAGTGCGAAGAGGCAGCCAGTCTATCCCTCACCGTGACAAACGATGAGCGTAGGCATCGAACCCGCACTCATTCAGCTATCCCCAGTTTGCTTTCTCACAGTCACAATTATAGCTAAGAAGTTAACTCACCAAGAAAACTGGTTACTCGCATCAGAAGAAGACAGTCCCCATTCTTTGGGCGTGTTATGGGAAGGGGAAATCTTGAATATGTTGTCACAACGGGAAAATTGGAAGGGAGGAGAAACATTGGCAGACCAAGAGAAAAGATGCTAGACAGTTTGACTTTATGCCGTGGAGGAATATCAGTATCAGAAAATATAGGCAAAACAAGAGACCCAGGCCGTGAGCAGACAAGATCACTAACGCCAAACTGCATGGACTATAAGAAGCAGAATGAAAACTATGCAATGGTATTAGGAACCAATATTAAATTAATACGTTTCTTCTTCTTCTTTCGTTCGCATGAAATATGTTGATAACTGCAATGTTGTCTCTTGCATGAATCTAACAGTCCTTTTTAGTTCACACAGTGGTCCATAGAGTTTATCTTCCACTGTTGTCTCTCTAGGCCAGAAGGTTCGCCTGGATATGTTGTAGTTTGGGCAATCCTGGAGTATGTGCTCTGCTGTCTGCAACGCCAAACCACATGTGCATATGGCTGAGTCATCAATCTTGAATTTTATATACATGTGGTTGCGTAATCTATTGTGTCCTGTTCTGAGGCGCAGAATAATGACCTGTTCTGGTCTGTCCATAACGTGGTAGTCGTCTTGAGTCAGGTTTGGTGGCCTTCTGACTGATTTGATCATTCTTTTCTTTGGTGGTATGTAATGGGCACATCAGGTTGTTCTTCTTTTGCACCTTCCTTAGCCAATCGATCAGCTCTGTCGTTTCCGGTACTCCACAGTGGGATGGTATCGAGTGTATGGTGACCTTATGCTGACTGCTAAGTTTAGAACGTAGTGTCCTTAGAACTGGCAATTTCCCAGTCAGGAGGGCCTCTATTACTGATTTTGCATCTGTCAATATCACCACAGGTTGTGTACCATGGCTGGTATTTTGTATCAATACGTGTCAATTGCTTGCCATGACACTAAACATCATAAGATAAAGACGTAACACCGCAATGGTTTGGAACTAACAGTAATGGAAGGCCTGATTCTCTGGACGAACGAGGAAAAGAGTGTTGAAGTGCTACATAGAACCTGTACTATTGTATGGATGTGAAGCGTGGACAATAAGCAGACAAGCTGAAAACAAAAACAAAAACAAAACAAAACAAAAGAAAACATCCTTTTTGGAAATTTCTTTGGAAATGTAGTTTCTGAGAAACATGCAAAGAATACAATGAACAGAAAGAAAAACCAATGATCAAGTCATACAAGAAACAAATGAAAACCGTAAATTGGTTAGAGAAATTAAACCTAGACAGTCAACATTGTTTGGGACTCGTTATGAGAAGAAATAAATTGGAAAACTTGGTGACAACTGACAAGATTGAGGGGAAAAGAACAAGGGGGAAGAAGACAAGTAAATACCTGGATGGATTGGCCACGTGGTATGGTAGAGACAAGAAGACAGAGCTGATCCACGACTCTGGTGCTTGTGTGAGATGGCGAAACATGACCACCCACGCTTATTGGCATGGCACATGATGATGATGATGATCCTTGAATGGCGAGGGAGGTGCCCGCCAACAGGACGGAAGGCATATGACATTGAAGACATCTAGGGATGAAAGATAATCCGGCAGGAGAACTGATGAAGGATCGAGACAACTTGCTATATGTCTATGAAACTGTGTGCTACATGACTAGTGTACTTGTCTGCTCAATAATGATTTTAGGTGATATAATTGTCACAGAAGTACTCCAGTTTTTGTTATTTTGGTAGTAGTAGTAGTAGTAGTAGTAGTAATAGTAGTAGTAGTAGTAGTAGTAGTAGTAGTAGTAGAATAGTAGTAGTAGTAGTAGTAGTAGTAGTAGTAGTAGTAGTAGTAGTAGTAGCAGCAGCAGTAGTAGTAGTAGTAGTAGTAGTAGTAGTAGTAGTAGCAATAGTAGTAGTAGTAGTAGTAGTAGCAATAGTAGTAGAAGCAGCTGCAGCAGCAGTAATCGTGGCAGAATGAGCAGCAGAAGCAGTTTAAAAAAATGTTTTGCATATCCTTTACAGGACATCGCTGTCAACATCAGTATCTTTCAGCTGATTGTTGATTTCTTGTCAAGATTACGCTCAGTAGTTTGCCATTGCTTTTTGAGCGGACGGCTCACATACCCCGTAAGTTACCGACGCGATTCGAACCACTGCTGATTCTCGCCGTCGTCACGTTACCTACGAGAGTATACGAGATTACGGAGAAAAGTCGCTAACCTCTAGGCCAGGAAGCCGGCAGCAGAAGCAGTAGTACTAAGATTAATAGTAGCAGTAATAGTATTAGTATACGTAGTAGTTGTAGTAGTAGTAGTTGTTGTAGAAGTAGTAGTCGCAGTAATTGTAGCAACAACAGTAGCAGCAGCGGCAGCAGAAGCAACAGTAGTAGTAGTAATAGTAGTAGTAGTAATAGTAGTAGTAGTAGTAGTACTAGTAGTATTGGTAGTTGTAGTAGTAGTAGCAGCAGCAGTAGTAGTAGTAGTAGTAGTAGTAATAATAATAATAATAATAGTAGTAGTAGTAGTAGTAGTAGTAGTAGTAGTAGTAGTAGTAGTAGTAGTAGTAGTAGTAGTAGTAGTAGTAGTAGTAGTAGTAGTAGTAGTAGTAGAAGAAGCAACAGCAGTAGCAGTAGCAGCAGCAGCAGCAGCAGCAGCAGAAGAAGAAGAAGAAGAAGAAGAAGAAGAAGAAGAAGAAGAAGAAGAAGAAGAAGAAGAAGAAGAAGAAGAAGAAGAAGAAGAAGAAGAAGAAACAGAGGAAGAAGAATAAAGTCATTGGTATTAGCTAGTGAGAAAGGCATAATAATAATAGATATTTGAAAAAGTCCAATATTCATACTAAAGATTCACATAGCTGAATACAAGTTACATATCTGAATACAATGTCACATATCAGAATACTATTTCACATATCTAGCATTCCAGAAACACCTTGTACTTCAATTTCAGGTGACCTTTCTATCAAGAGAAATCCTGACGGAATCCTGGTAAATATAATTCTACCTGTGGTTTTCCTGTCATTCCTGAACCTCTGGGTGTTCGTCATACCCGTGGAATCTGGAGAGAAGATCAGCTACGGTAATTGTCGTCACGATGACCATTCCAACTGAACTCATTAACTCTCTAGATCTCATAAGGTTTCACAAGCGATGTTAGTTATTAGTTGCGGTTCTAACTTTACGGCAAGGGGTCATCCCACAATGCTCCATTCCTGTGCCAGTGAATACCACATATAATGCTCATCACTGTTTCATATGAAATGTGGAACAGACAATAGTCCCGACAAACCAACAGCACGCATAGGCATACACGCATAAAGCCGCTGCCGGAATACCAATACAACAGCCCGCCACTAAAATTACAGTTCTTCGTCTATAAAAGCGGCAATTCACTAGAACACCAGCAGAGAACGTTATTGCAAAAGGTAAAACCAGCTAGTTTGACGGTTAAATCAGTTGCGTGGCTAGGAAAGGGGAAATATCTTAACGACTGGGAAGATCAGCGGCAGAGGAGACAGATCAGATCAAGAGACAAAATACTTGATTGTCTAAGATGATGGCATGGATAAATGTCATCAATAGAATTGATACACAACATCAAAGACGGATATATGTGGAGAATCATGAACGCTTAGACCACTTTGCAAATCACATGGCGGTGAATAGAAGTCAGCATGGCCGAACGGATAAGAACCTTCGGTGTTCAACCCCATACACCGGACATTTTTTTTTACCCCGCGTTTCCATCCTGTTTCAGGATATTGCGGTCAACACCAGCATCTTTCAGCTGTATGTTGATTCCTAGGCTAGATTACGCTCATCAGCACGCCACGACTTTCTGACCGACCGGCTCTATACTCTCGTAAGTCACTGGCGCGACTCCAACCCCTTCAAATTCTCGTGCGCTCACGTCAACCACGAGAGTATTCGGGGTTACGGAGAAAGCTGTTAACGCCTCAGCCAGGGAGACCGGCATACACCGGAAATTTGGACTAAAATATTCATTTCTTGTCTTTGACTTTGGGACATTAGTTACAAGTACCCCTGAAGTCGGAGTGGTTTCGCCTGATGGCGAGGGCCCCAGGTATTAGGGAAAGCTAATATATTCAGTCCAGTGCTACTAGAAATAGTGTGTATGGATTACGCTTGAATACAAAGCTAGCGAGGGAGCAAAAATAAAAAAGACAATGAATCGTTTTGATGGGCTAGGGGAAACAAGATGAGAGACCGTTTACCCATGTACTTTATGTTTCAAAAGCGTCGCTTTGTTTACTTTTTGCGATGAAAGTCAACCTGGAGTTTTCAAACGCACGCGTGTGTTTGCTCGCTCCCCACGACTTTCAACCCTGGCTACGCCCCTGGGTGAAATAAATATCGTGAAAAAACATGGGGGTTTTCAATGAGGCTAAATACGCAGTGGGCAGTGGGGAAGATAGATTTCAGAAGTGTGCTCTGACTAAATAAAAAAAAAAGAAAACGAGCGGCAGGAAAACACATTACTTGATGGTTGGGGTTCATGTTCAAGAACAAATCACAAGTTGCGGGTTGTTTGGGGCTGAAAGAGCCAAGGCTAGATTACCAACAGTTAGAAGTGAACATACACATATCAAGTAGATAACAGAAACATTGAGATCAATAGTCAGGTCAGGTCTGTGTCTTATCTACAAATAATCACACTGCAGGGACCAGTCTATTTTCTTTCTTTCTTTCTTTCTTTCTTTCTTTCTTTCTTTCTTTCTTTCTTTCTTTTTCTTTCTTTCTTTCTCTTTCTTTCTTTCTTTTCTTTCTTTCTTTCTTTCTTTCTTTCTTTCTTTCTTTCTTTCTTTCTTTCTTGCTTTCTTGCTTTCTGTCTGTCTGTCTGTCTGTCTGTCTGTCTGTCTGTCTTTTTCATCTTCAGCATATATATATATATATATATATATATATATATATATATATATATTGTCTATTTTCATTTCTACTGTTTGGTTTTGTGCCTAATTTCTGGTCAAATTTCTACTGTCTGTTAACTTTTCTAGTTTGTGAAATCATAACTACTCTTTGTTTTTGGTACATGGTATTTGTTTACAATCGGTCTGCCTGTTTGCTCTCTGTATGTTTGTTTATGTGGAGAGACATGAACGCCTACGCCGGCTAACACTTGATGATGACCTTCAATGTGTTTGCTTGCATTTCTTTCACTAGGTTTCTTCTGTTTATTTATATAATTACCGTATGTTTGTAAATGTATCTCCCGCAAATCTAATTCTTATATTATCTATTAATGTGCCCATTGTATGTTTACCGTAACCACTGCTTTTCTGTTAACAGTCCTGTTGTATACTGTTTGTGACTGTCTCACCGTCTCACACGTACCTAACGTCTGTCTATCTACGTTCCTAATAACTGTTAGTTAGTTAGTTAGTTAGTTATTCAGGGTTCCAACTTCACAGCAAAGGGCGGTCTCAGTATGCCCCGTTCCTGTGCCAGTGAATATCACACAAAATGCTCCTCACTGCCCCATGTGAAAATTGGAACAGACAGGAGTCTCGACAAACCAAAACCCACACAGGTATACCAGGCATATTATGCCGCTGCCAGAATGCCAACACAAAAGTCCGCCACGAAAAATTCAGTTCATCTTCGATGGAAGCGGCAGTCACTAGAATACCAGCAACCACACAATACTGCAGAATGCAACCCTGTTAGTTTAACGACCGTTCCATATAATTGTATATGTACATAGTCGTCGTTTGTTTGTTTTATTATCTACCGCCTGTTTTTTTTTTTATCGTGAAGTTGTTTGTTTCAGTACATCAATTTTATCTGTTTAAAGTCCTATTGTCAGTTTAGTTGTCCACCATCTATAAGTCTATTTGTAGTCCTATTGCCTGTTTATTTATTTACTGTCTGTCTGATTGTGAATTTACAACATGCATGTCCGTTAACGCTTCTACTTTATGTTTACATTCCAACATGCCGGTTATATACATACTCTGTGTTTACGTTCCAACTTGTCAGTTTACATTCCTACTTGCTGTTTAAGTTCCAATTGTATGTCTATGTACCTACTACTTCGTAACGATCCTACATTGTCTGGACTTCTAGTAATAAAATTTCGGCTGGTCTCTGGGTAGTGAGATCGGACGCCCGTGTGTATTGTTGCGCACGTAAAAAATCCCTTGGCAGTTGGAAATCGAAAAAGAGTAGCCTAACGGCGCTGCCCGGGCAAAATTTCGAGTTAAAAATCTACCCAAAGTATTTCAGGATCCTCGCTGATGCAACGGAGTTCGTGCATTGAGCTGAGTTTCTCCAGACTCAGGTTTGAGTTAGGAGGAAAACGGAGCACTTATAGGTTAAACCGTGTGCCGTGATGTTGATCCAACGACTAAAACTAAAAAACTAAACTAAACGATCCTACAATATATTGGAGTTTCTAATGCATACTTATTTACTTACTATGTGTGTTTACATTTTAAATGTGCGTATGTCTACAAAAATACCAGGTCGACCCAGTCTAACATTGGTATGAGGAAACCTGGAAATTGAAGGCGGTCGGTGTTATATTGACCGCCTACTCTATCGAGCTCGCACCATATATCCAATACACTCCGATGAGCGGAAAAGAGCCCTTGACTTTACTTTATAATTTAATGTATAATGACCGACAATCCGAACCTTACATTTACCCATCTTGTCCCGAACACAGGAACGACCGTGCTGATGGCCCTGTCTGTGTTCATGACGACCATGAGCGCCATGTTGCCATTATCTTCGGATAAGCTGCCTTTGGTGGTTATCTATCTTTTTGTCTTGTTGATTCTCTCCCTTCTCACGGTTATCACCAGCATTATCATAGTGTTTTTACACCACAAGGAAGAGGTGAGTAGCATCATTTTCTTTGGTAAATGATGAGTTGTAAAAGTGATGATTTGTCCGTGTGTTACAGGGCCCATGAGGGAATTAAAGAATAATAAAATTGTAACCTACTGTCGTGTCTTCCTTTAAAGTGTCGTCCCTGGAGTGAGGAGAGTCAACACCCACATTATAATAATTTTTCCCTTATCAATATCCTGGAGAATCCACCAGCTTCCGTCCAACACACTCCATCAGCCCATGGACACCTTTTCCTATCACTCTCTCACTGTCGTACTATGCCCCCTCTCATACCTCCCCAACGCAACATACTAAACAACTCTTGCTTCTAAAAATTAATAAAGATTAATTTATTAAAAGAAAAGTGTAACGTATATGAGACGTGTATGCGAAGAAAATGTGTGTCGTGTATTCTAATGTAAATGTATAGGTCAGCCTTCAAAGTCCAGGATCAGAGTCCACTCATCATGGCAAGGATTACACGACATCACACGAGTCAGTACAATAGACCTCACCGAAGTCGTATCCTTCTCTCCAGACATGTCCTCCTCCAGGAGCTCTGATGACCATGAGATCTGAATCCCATGTAAATATAATCCGTGAAAAAATACTATTATTGTTCCTAACACAACTGTTCCTAATAGTTTATAGAAACTCAGGCTTCATAATTCCGGCGCAGTGAAACAAACATGGAACACTGTCCTATGAACAGGACGTTTTGTCTCTTGCTAAATGTTCTATAGTTCTCACTATTAAACAGTTATTGTCTATACTCCAATAGAGTCCTTTATTTTTGTTCTAGTCATAAGTGAACTGAATATCCATCACTACTGGTGTGTTAAAACTTGTATGACCTAACACTCATTCGGTATTTATCCTGTAGGATACATATACCATTCAGCTCCACTGAGCAATGTTGATCATCTTCCTCTAGCATAAGCTCTTTGATAAAGTTGCTGGCCAATCTTCCTGCGCCAAACTTTATCCGGGATCGGATTATTCCTTGGTTCCGTGTTCTTCATTCCAACCAGAGGGAACCTGTAAAATAAATCATACAACTGGTGATAGCCTCCCCGTCACTGATCTCTATTAGATGATCGTGGCCATCGGCCTCGCTCAGAAAATACAGTGAACCTACTCTGTCAGGGACAGATGACTCAACCCATTGGTTATCATCAGGCCAAGACAAGAAAAAAAAAATCAACAAACAGAATGCGGAACCCCGCCCACCAGGGACACCTACTGGAATATCCCAATTACTCAATTCTCAACTAGTAAAGCTTATCAACACTTCACTAATCTATTTTCAACTAACAGAGCCAGGTATCACTTCCCTACTCTAGCTAGTTTTCCACTAACAGTGCTAATCATCACACTTTAGTTTTAACAAGGCTACAACCTATATTAATTAGAACTAATTATAATAGGTTCTACCTTAGGCAACACCGCAGTTATATCAAATTACATCCACTCTTGCCATGACAGGCACGTGTAAAATTAAATTAACTCAATTCGCACACGGTAGACATTTTCCAATCAGAACCGCAGTGCCGAAGCACGTCCGCCTCAATCAACGGTTTTAGTTCAACTCCCCTCTCCAATCATGGTTTTTGGCAACCTCCCAAAATTGGTCACGTGACGTGGTTGATGTCATGCAGGTGTTATTTGGGCATATCATCCATTGTCAAGAATCTATCCTCCCTGGCTTAGTCACTGTCAGAGTTGTCATCACTTGTTTTGACTCCCAAAACCAACTAGCGAGTTACTGTATGGATACAACAACGGGTTTCCCCAACAAGCTGCCAATCTTCTGTCGAGGGGTGACAATACCAGCCATCCTTCCGTTTGATGTTGGGAAATTCTAAATGACAGACGGACTGTTTTCTTCCGAGCTGAGTACTTCCGCTCTCAATCCAACCTGTTTATGAACTATCAAAGCGATGTATTATTCAGCTCACTCACTTCCCCTACACATCTGCAGCTGGTAACTTTGCCCGACCTGTGATGGCTGACATCCGATTGGAACCAGGATCCGACGGGTTCCATCTGTATTCGAATGTTGACAAACTGTCAAAGCGATGCAGGGATTTGTCTCACTCACCACCGAGTGTTCCCAATCCGTCGACCAGATGTAAACACGTGCAGCTACATTTCCTGAATTTGTTGAAACAAACTTTGGCCTCGAACAAGCCGCTAATACTGACCGCCTTTTATTCTCATCACTGGTTAAATCACGTGGGTCTATTATGTGACATAGGCCCCCTCTTAAGAGAGTAGTCCATCTCACTCTTCTCCACCGTGAGTTTAATCCAGATGATTCATTCTTCTTCTTCAGGAGCTGGGTGTCTTGATAAGAAATCCGCTCCAACATTTTCCTTCCCAGGAATGTACTCCACTGTAAAATTGTAAGGTTGAAGTAGCAACGACCACCGCATCAAACGCGCGTTGAGCTTCTGAGAAGTAGCCAGGAACATCAGGGGCTGATGATCCGACTGGACTCGAAACTTAACTCCATACAAATATGGCTGGAATTTTTGCACTGCCCATACGAGGGACAAGCACTCTCTCTCTCGACGGTTGAATAATTCCTCTCCGCCTGTAGAAGTTTCTTACTTGCGTATGCTACAGGTTTCAAAACCGAAGCATCGTCTTTTCCTTCCTGTAACAGAGCTGCCCCAATCCCAATCGCACTCGCATCCGTTCTCAACACTAATGGTTTAGAAAGGTCAGGGAGCTGTAATACAGGTTTGCTGACCAAGGCCCCCTTTAACTGGCTATAGGCATTCTCACATTCTGGTGTCCAAATGATTTGGTCCGGGAATCCATTTTTCAAGGTTTCCGTCAATGGAGCTCCCAGTTCAGTGAAATGTGGGATAAATTTGTGGTAGAACCCACACAACGAGAGAAAAGATCGCACATCCTTCTTCGTTTTTGGCCTTGGTGCATTTCTGATTTTCTCCAGGTTCTTCTCTTCTGGGACAATGTGTCCTGGAGTGATGGTGTGACCTAGAAATTCCAGAGTCTGGTAACCAATCATGCACTTGGTTGGACGAGCAGTAAGCCCTGCTTCCTTGAGCCTATTAAACACTCTCTCCAAGGATTTTAAGTGGTCATCCAAGCTGTCACTGGAAATCAGAATATCATCCATGAATGAGATGATAGCCGGATCCTGTAAAGGATCTAGTAAAGTCCTCATCATGCGTGTAACACACACTGGGTGCATTGCTGAGTCCAAAGGGCATGACCTTGAATTCGTAGTGTCCACTGGGTGTACTGAAAGCCAACAGTGGTCGAATCTCCGGTTTGACTGGTATCTGATAGTAACCCCGACTCAGATCCACCTTTGAAAAGTACCGAGCCTTATGGAGCCTAGCGAATAACTGCGTTGGATTCGGCAAAGGTTCCACCTGAAATTGTGTGTGACTGTTCAGAAGTCGGTAGTCTATACACAACCGGTGTTCTCCACTTGGTTTCCATAACAAAACTACCCCCGCATTGTATGGGGATGTGGATGGTGCAATCACGTCATCCTCCAGCAGTTTTTGTATTTCCTCCTCCAGGGCCTTTTCTTTAGAGAATGGCACTGGGTAAACCTTCTGGCGAACAGGCTCCTGTGTGGTCAAAGTCATCTCGAACTCAACCAACCTCGTTCGTCCTGGTTTATCAGTCAGTATCTCCTTATGAGACTTAAGAACCTGGGTTATCTTTTCCCTCTCCTAGGAGGTCAGATCAGGGTTCACTTGCACATCCCTATAGGTTTCCTGGTGTACCAAGGGATATTCCCTGCCCTCGCTGGCTCCCACTTCCGTCTCCACTGCAACTGCCATTGCCATGAGGTGAGCTGCCTTGTCTCCGGGTCTCTCTTCGTATTTCCGCAAGAGATTGATATGGAAAATCTTCGACTTTCCCCGGATCCGGATCTGATAGTTGGTTCTGGATATCACCCTTTCCACGGGAAATGGTCCTTGCCAACCTATCTCCAGTTTGTTGTTTCCCGTTGGGAGTAGCAACAAGACTTTATCTCCCACCTCTAGAGATCTGTCTTTAGACCTACGGTTGTAGTAAGCCGCATGTCTTTTTCTGGCCTTTTTCAAGTTTTGATTTGCCAGAGTCCATCCCTTGTGGAGTTTTTCTTTCAGTTCCTCCACGTATTTATAGGATGAGATCACTTCTTCTGACGTCCCCTCTTCAGTCCAACTCCTCAACATGGCTTCCAACGGTCCTTTGATTGGAAGACCAAACAGCAACGTAGCGGGTGGTAGTCCTGTTGAGCCACGAGGAACTTCCCGATAGGCAAAGAGTGCTGCTGGGATATATTCATCCCACCTATCAGGTTTTTCCTGCGCTAGTTTCCTGAGCATTGTCATCAACGTGCCGTTGAACCGCTCTACTTGTCCATTGGCTTGAGAGTGGTAAGGGCTGGTATGTATGTGGTTAGAGTGAAACACCCTAAATACCTCCTCCATGAGTTTTCCACAAAACTGAGACCCATTGTCCGTCAGAATTTGATCCGGAAAGCCTAATCTGGTAAAGGCCTCCATCAGTGCGTCCGCCACTCTTTTCGAGTCAATCGTGGTCAACGGTATGGCCTCACCCCACATTGTACAGCAATCCACCATTGTGAGTATATACATGTTCCTCTTCCTAGTCCTGGGAAGTGGACCCACGATATCGATGGCTACCCTCTCGAAAGGAGAGTTCATGATGGGCATCTCACCCAACACCACCGGTGCTGTCCAGTGTTTCGGTGCCACCCTCTGGCACTCAGGGCATGACTTCACATACCGACGCACATCCTCTGTCATTCCCGGCCAATAGTAGTGGCAGGAAATCCGCTGCATGGTGGCGGCAATACCCATATGTCCACTTAAGGAGATGGTATGCCCCATATAAAGAATCTGGGACCGGTGAGCTTTCGGGACGACCAACTGACCGTATAGGTTGTCTCCCCTTCCTGCTCTCCTGTAGAGTATCCTATTCTTCATGTAGTACTGCCCCCGTCCTGGTGGATCAGCACTTTTCTGCAGCTTTTTGTAGCAAGGACGTAAAGTAGCATCCTCACTCTGGGCAGTTCGTAGCTCCCCCGGCAATGGGTTAGTCACAATTGATTCTGCCTCTTCCGTTCTCGTCTGAGAGCGAGTCTGTATTGCTCCCATATGAATTGGCTCCCTGGGCATTCCCAGAAAGACATACCGGAAACCTAGGAATACTGGAAAAATGGGATCGGTCAATACAGCGGCCTTGATGGTGCCGGTGACGTACCTTGACCGAATCTCCACATTAGCAATGGGCAACTTCATGGCTACAGCACTCTTCTGTGCAGGCTGTATATCCAAGGTCTCACCTGTGAATTGTTCTGGATGTACCAGATCCGCAGAAATCACGGCCTCCCCGTCCAGTCCTGTGTCGTATAAACACTCCACTTGACGACCGTTAACCTCTACCAATTCCACTACAGGTGGTTTTTCCTGGTCTGGAGTCTCTTCCTCGGCCTCGACCTGTTCGGTGGGCTCCACCTTAGGTTTCCCGGGGCACACGACGAATTGAGTGTCTCCTGACTTTCCCCTGCAGTCAATAGCATTGTGCGTGTTTGACTTGCATTGGTTGCACCATTTCCCTGTCCTAGATTTTCTAGTGCCGGACTTGAGTGAGCTCTCCTGGTGGCGAGCTTCTTTGTCGACCTTGGCATTTTCCGTGACAACCTCCTTGGAAGTCACTTGACATTCTGCGAAGTGAGGGTTCTTAGCCTTCGATTTGCAGTCCCTCGTATTGTGAGAGGGTGACTTACAAATTGAACACCACTTCTCCGACCACGGTCGGTTTGGTGTAGAGCTTGAAGTGCTCTTGCTTCCCTCCTTCTTCTTCTCTGAACTATCCTCTGATTTTTGCACATAAGGTTCCCACTTTTTGGTTCCTGAGTTTTTGGCTTTCTTCTTGTCATGTTTCTCCTGACTTTTGGAGTTGGTGGAAAGGTTTTCCCCTGCCTCCCCATGTACCTCGACGAACCGTTCTGCTAATTTAGTCACGAGGTCAATACGTTCCGCTCCTTGTTCTCCCAGGAACGTCCTGAGAGGTTTAGACATTTGCTTCTTCAGCTGGTCGACCACCATGAGCTCTTCCAGACTCTCATAGTCATGTGTGAACCCAGCCAAATCCATCCACTTATGGAGATAAGATTTTAGACGCAAACTTTAGGCGGCAAACAACTCCCCCGGTTCTCGTTTCGCTGCTCGAAATTTTTTCCGGTATGTATGTGACGTAACCTCGAAAAGTTTCAACAGAGTCGGCTTTAACTCGTCATAATTGTTCTCATGTCCTTGTGGCAGGCGAGAATAAACCTCGTAGCCGGTCCCGCGTAATCCCTGGGATAGCTTGAGATTCCATTTGTTACGCTCCAGACCCATAGCAGCAGACATTGCCCCGAATCGTTGAAGGTACTGGTGTATCTTCACTTTGTCCTCCTCGTAGACCGCTAAAGGAAACTTCATAGCATGGTACCCATGTCCACCTACTGGTGTTGAGCCTGGGATGGAGGAACCTCCAACTGCTCCTTCAGTTTCCCCATTAGATTGACTCTTCAACTCGAGTTCCCTCATCCGGTACTCGTGCTCCCTTTTCTGAGCCTCCTGCTCCGCTTCCCGTTTCCTAGCAGCTTCCTCAACTTCAAGTTTCCTAGCTGCCTGCTCAGCTTCCAATTTCTTAGCTGCTTGCTCAGCTTCCAATTTCCTAGCTTCTTGTTCCAAATCCATCCTTCTCAATTCCAACTCTGCCTTTCGATCTTCCCTTTCTGCTTGACGATACTCTCTCTCCACTTCCTGTATGTAATCCGTTAGAGCAGAACCCGACAATCCCATGTCTTCCCCCTTTGCCCTTAATTCTGCTGTGCTTAGTTTAGGGGTGGCCATTTTACAGAGAGGTAAGCCAGCAGGTCAAGTACAATATAACTGCAAATTACTATACAGATATATGAACAAGTACTATAAATCTAGATATAACCACATACAGCACATTCACTCAGTGACAAGAGTAGAAACAGGACCACAGACCTATGCAGACGTGTGAAGTGTGAACAGGTAAGATATTAGTCCTAACCCCTATCCACATTCACTCTAGCTGGATTCTCCAATATGATATCTCCGTTTTATAACTAAGGATCCCGTGTCAAAAGACCCTGTTGTCAGAAGATCCCACTGTCAAAGGATCCCACTTGCAGGAGATCTCGCTGTCCAAGGATTCCGTTTACGAGAGATCCCGCTGTCCAAAGATCCCGTTATCGAGCTCCCAATAATGTCGTGTCTTCCTTTAAAGTGTCGTCCCTAGAGTGAGGAGAGTCAACACCCATATTATAATATTTTTGCCCTTATCAATATCCTGGAGAATCCATCAGCTTCCGTCCAACACACTCCATCAGCCAATGGACACCTTTTCCTATCACTCTCTCACTGTCGTACTATGCCCCCTCTCATACCTCCCCAACGCAACATACTCAACAACTCTTGCTTCTAAAAATTAATAAAGATTAATTTATTAAAAGAAAAGTGTAACGTATATGAGACGTGTATGCGAAGAAAATGTGTGTCGTGTATTCTAATGTAAATGTATAGGTCAGCCTTCAAAGTCCAGGATCAGAGTCCACTCATCATGGCAAGGATTACACGACATCACACGAGTCAGTACAATAGACCTCACCGAAGTCGTATCCTTCTCTCCAGACATGTCCTCCTCCAGGAGCTCTGATGACCATGAGATCTGAATCCCATGTAAATATAATCCGTGAAAAAATACTATTATTGTTCCTAACACAACTGTTCCTAATAGTTTATAGAAACTCAGGCTTCATAATTCCGGCGCAGTGAAACAAACATGGAACACTGTCCTATGAACAGGACGTTTTGTCTCTTGCTAAATGTTCTATAGTTCTCACTATTAAACAGTTATTGTCTATACTCCAATAGAGTCCTTTATTTTTGTTCTAGTCATAAGTGAACTGAATATCCATCACTACTGGTGTGTTAAAACTTGTATGACCTAAAACTCATTCGGTATTTATCCTGTAGGATACATATACCATTCAGCTCCACTGAGCAATGTTGATCAACTTCCTCTAGCATAAGCTCTTTGATAAAGTTGCTGGCCAATCTTCCTGCGCCAAACTTTATCCGGGATCGGATTTTTCCTTGGTTCCGTGTTCTTCATTCCAACCAGAGGGAACCTGTAAAATAAATCATACAACTGGTGATAGCCTCCCCGTCACTGATCTCTATTAGATGATCGTGGCCATCGGCCTCGCTCAGAAAATACAGTGAACCTACTCTGTCAGGGACAGATGACTCAACCCATTGGTTATCATCAGGCCAAGACAAGAAAAAAAATCAACAAACAGAATGCGAAACCCCGCCCACCAGGGACACCTACTGGAATATCCAAATTACTCAATTCTCAACTAGTAAAGCTTATCAACACTTCACTAATCTATTTTCAACTAACAGAGCCAGGTATCACTTCCCTACTCTAGCTAGTTTTCCACTAACAGTGCTAATCATCACACTTTAGTTTTAACAAGGCTACAACCTATATTAATTAGAACTAATTATAATAGGTTCTACCTTAGGCAACACCGCAGTTAGATCAAATTACATCCACTCTTGCCATGACAGGCACGTGTAAAATTAAATTAACTCAATTCGCACACGGTAGACATTTTCCAATCAGAACCGCAGTGCCGAAGCACGTCCGCCTCAATCAACGGTTTTAGTTCAACTCCCCTCTCCAATCATGGGTTTTGGCAACCTCCCAAAATTGGTCACGTGACGTGGTTGATGTCCTGCAGGTGTTATTTGGGCATATCGTCCATTGTCAAGAATCTATCCTCCCTGGCTTAGTCACTGTCAGAGTTGTCATCACTTGTTTTGACTCTTAAAACCAACTAGCGAGTTACCGTATGGATACAACAACGGGTTTCCCCAACAAGCTGCCAATCTTCTGTCGAGGGGTGACAATCCCAGCCATCCTTCCGTTTGATGTTGGGAAATTCTAAATGACAGACGGACTGTTTTCTTCCGAGCTGAGTACTTCCGATCTCAATCCAACCTGTTTATGAACTATCAAAGCGATTCAGCTCACTCACTTCCCCTACACATCTGCAGCTGGTAACTTTGCCCGACCTGTGATGGCTGACATCCGATTGCAACCAGGATCCGACGGGTTCCATCTGTATTCGAATGTTGACAAACTGTCAAAGCGATGCAGGGATTTGTCTCACTCACCACCGAGTGTTCCCAATCCGTCGACCAGATGTAAACACGTGCAGCTACATTTCCTGGATTTGTTGAAACAACCTTTGGCCTCGAACAGGCCGCTAATACAGACCGCCTTTTATTCTCATCACTGGTTAAATCACGTGGGTCTATTATGTGACACCTACCAGCCTCCGCGCCGGTCTCCCTGGCCTGTGTGTTAACGTCTTTCTCCGTAATCCCGTATATTCTCGTGAGTAACGCAGCTGCGCAAGAATCGGCAACTGTTCTCGCCGCGCTGGTAACTTACGGGGTATGTGAGCTGGTCGCTCAGAAAGCAATGGCAAACTACTGTGCGTAATCTTGCCTAGTACATCAACACCAGCTGAAAAATGCTGGTTTTGACTGCACCGACCTGTAAGGGATACGCATCATAAAAAAAAAAAAACAACCTACCAGCTGGTGTGTGATGGTGGAAATTACCATATGTTTACATGCATTTATTGTCGACAAACATTTACCTCGCGAAATAGGTCTGTTCAGTCACATTTGCTATCTCCATGGGTTGTAGCTATTACGCCATTTTTGAAGCACAATGTAACAAACTGCCGTCTGTCAAGACAGCAAGGTGCCAATTAGTTGTAACCAACCATCCATGTCTTAGGAGGCGACGATGAGGGTTGGCATATGACCAATTTCCCGTTCCGTTGAAAACTTTATCTGCAGAATCCAGCCAGCCAAGAAAAGTTTTAAAGAAAGTGAAAGAAAAACAACCCAGTCAATAAAGTTGAAAGGAAATTAAAGAGAGAGTAAGACGAGATAATGTCGGAAGGACTCCGGATAATGGACTATCCTTCTTTCATCTAAAATCTCTGTAGAATTGACACCTGGAGTGCTAGAACTATGTTTAAATTGGGAAAGACAGCAAAAGTGGTACGGAAATTGAAATATTACTGTATTAGTTTTTAAGATTATGTGAAACAAAATAAATAAGTGATAAAAAAAAAAAAGCTTCAATTCCCAGGTTAAACAGTGCTGTCGAAAGGCATACTGATGGAAATGCCCCTCGCAGTGGAGTGGCTCTAGTGCTATCAAAAGAGGCAGATAAAGCACACATAGAATGGGAAGCAGTAAATCCTAAAATATTAACAGCAATTAGTATCCGAAAAAAAAGAAAGAAAACATGAATATTATCCAGTGTTAAACACACATTAACCAATTAAGGAGGGATTTTACATGAAACATCACAATAGTTAATTTTATATCCGTCCCTTCCCGGTTGATACTTGCATCATATAATAACACCACATAGTCCACGATTACTAGTCCCTGTCATGTTTCAGAGACGAATAATGTTACGGGCCAAATATACCAAGTTACATAGAAAATACATAGGTTCGTTAAAGGCGATGGTGGTAATCATGAATATTCAAAACCATGTTTCCCGTGGTAAATGCGAATAATGAGTACGCTGTTCACTACACATAACCAAAAGTACCTGAGATTAGCAATGGTGCCTACTAAACACGCGGCTAAGCCTCAATTATGCAAACAGAAAACATGATAGTGTCTGTAAAACTACCTTGGTGACAGTAAAGTACGACAGTCTGTTGTGTGTGATTCATTTAAAAGGTGTCATTTCGCTACTTTAATATATTCATCTTCTGCAAGTATCCCCCACTGGAGCATCAGCATCAACCAAATCACACCACACCGTCTGTCTTTTGCTGTCTCCTGCAACTGTCTCCATGTCCTCACTATATTGTACATCTCTGTCTGTAATGATCATCTCCGTGTGTTTTTAGGTTTCCCGTTATTTCCTTTGCGTCGTGGACAAAAGAGTCTGCTATATTGTCCTCAAGTTTTCTCAGCGTGTGTTTTTTTTTCGAGGGCCAACGTCTTTTCCTCAACTCTTGATTCATTAGAACTTGTCTAGTACTCATCATGAGCTCTACATTGGTGATTCTGTCATACCATTTCATCCTCACTATCCTACGCAGACACCAGTTAGTGAATGTTTGTTATTCATTAGTAATTTGTGAAGTTATTCTCTATGTCTCTGTGCCAAACAAAATGTAGGCTAGACACAATGAAAATGGATGAGGGAAAATGGGAAGTAGGGGGTTTGTCACAGTTATGACCTAATAGTTGTTAATATGGTAGA
Source organism: Cepaea nemoralis (assembly GCA_014155875.1). Taxonomy (NCBI): domain Eukaryota; kingdom Metazoa; phylum Mollusca; class Gastropoda; order Stylommatophora; family Helicidae; genus Cepaea; species Cepaea nemoralis. Next base: position 143,468 of record JACEFZ010016090.1, read on the forward strand.
GATATGTTGTATTATGTATATCAAATTAAAAGGGGTTGCATAAGGACAACTACTGTATTGATATTTTAATGATAGTTTGATTTATAAGTCCATTGCATTTGCGGGAATTTCGAAAAAGACGATTTAAAAACCCATGGCACTAAATCAGTTAATATATGCTGAACATTTTTTGTGGCGCTCACCTGACGAGATACAGCAACATATGCAATAAATTGTCTGTGTCTTCTTTATTACAAATCATAAAATTGATTTTTAAGAAACATTTTATACATTCTCATTTACAGAAAGAGGTCCACCACATGCGCGCAAAGAGCAACATAAAAAGAATTACCGGTAAAGTAATTATGGTCAACGGAGCCATGTGTGCCCTGGAAAACACCGGAATTAGCGCAAAGAGCCCGAACAAAGTTCAACCTTTCACACCGCAAATGGAGGAGGCAGATCCGTTTCCCACACTGGTGAAAGACAAAAAGCCACAGTGTGATCTAACATCATTGCCTAACAGATATAGGCTCATCGGGAAGTATATTGATCTCGTATCATTGATCATTTTCTTTGGCGCCTGGTTAATTATAACTCTAGGATTTCTGCTTAAAATGTCGTCTTAACGCAAAACTATATCTGGTTTTAAAATGTCTTTGCTGGAACAATATAATTTTAATTTATCTCTTAAAATGTCACCATCATAACACGAAACTATATTCTATAGTGGATTGAAAAAAATCTTTGCCTGAACAATATATTTTTAACTGACCACTTTACATTTTATCATAATAACGTGAAACTGCCGGTCTCTCTCGCCGAGGGGTTACACCACTTTCTCCGTAATCCCGTTTATCACGCAGTCTCGTAGCGGACGAGAACTGGGAGCGGTTCGTCCCCCGCTGGTGACTTGCGGGATAACTGAGCCGGCCGCTCAGAAAGCAATGGCAAACTACTGAGCGTAATCTTGCCAAGAAATCAACAGACAGCTGAAAGATGCTGCTGTTGACAGCGATGTCCTGTAAAGGATATGCGAATTAAAAAAAACAAACGCGAAACTATATCTGATTGAAAAGTGTTCTTGCTGATACTATATAATTTTAACTTATCACTTAAAATATTATCACCATGACACGGAACTATACTTTATAACTTGTTTTAAAATGTCTTTCCAATATAATTTTATATAAAAATTATATAAACAATATAATTTTAACTCATCACAGATGAATTTCAGAATTCAAGGCTATGTTATCTGTAATATTTTGGCCTACAAGATTATTTTATCTGTAACATCTTGATATTCATGGATAGTGTATCTGTAATATTTTAATCACATAATATTTCATCTGCAAAGTTTTGATATACATGGGTATTTTATACATAACATATTTACACTAGATATTGTACATTTTCATTGTTTCTTTCTTGTTAACATGCTGGAAACTGTGGTCAGTATTCTAAGGTTTTACAAAGGAAATCAGTGCTACTACAGAACGTTTACAATAACATTGTTATGAACGTATATAAACTATATATAAACACGAACGCACCCATACACACGCGCACACATGTAAACATATGTACACACGGCACACATACGCGCACTCTTGCGCATTAACACACGCACACATACAATTACACACACACAAACACACACACACACACACACACACACACACACACGCACACACACACACACACACACACACACACACACACACACACACTGTAACATCCTTCTGTGAGTTCGGAAGTTGAATCTCCCGCAATGTCAGGATAACTTTAACTTACAAGAACGCTCTAGGATTTGGCCTGAATTCATTCATGGCTACCGGAAACGCTTGCTGAAGCGACACTGACCCTCCAGTGGCGATCACTCGTGGAAAAAAAAAATATGGTCATAACACTGCGACCCTTCTCCTTGGGAACTGAGTTGTAGTCCGTTAACAGTGACATAACTAAAACATGCGGCGGACATTACCAACCTAAGTCTAACCCCAATCAGTCTGTATGAGTTGTGCTGAAGTTACATTCCAATATGTCTCTACACCAGATGTCAATTTCCAGCAGTGGTCTAGCACACACTGCTGTATGCTGGGCTTGCACTAACCAACAGCCAACAACAAACCAAAGAATAATAGATTATCAGAAGACCGAGAAATAAATACTTGGATGGTTTGGCCACGTGGCATGGTCGAGACGGGAACACGGAGCTGATCCACGACTCTGGTGATCGAGTGAGATGGCAGAACATGACCGCCCACACTTATAGGCATGGCACATGATGGATGGATGGAATTAAAAAAAAATGTTTTGCATATCCTTTACAGGACATCGCTGTCAACATCAGCATCTTTCAGCTGTATGTTGATTTCTTGGCAAGATTACGCTCAGTAGTTTGCCATTGCTGGATGGAATAAGCAAGCCATAAATTAACAACCAGAAACCAAACAACAACCAATAACGAACCAATCAATAATAAACAATAATTCAACTAGAAACTAGTCAATCAACAACATAGCAACCTACAGCGAACCTACCAACTAATCAACCAACAACCAACTAACACACAACCAACCAACCAACCAACCAACCAACCAACTAACCAACTAACCAACCAATCAACTAACCAACCAACCAAAAAACAAATAATAACCAAGCAACCAACATATAACCATCCAATAAACGACTAACAGCCAACAACCCAACAACTAACAATCCAACTAATAACCAACCAGCGACCAACCAACTACAACTACGCCAATAATTTAGCTAGCAGCACTGCTGCCCAGCCATCTGAAATCTTCCGGTCAAAGAACGACAAAATATGTACAGCCAACAATTGGGGGCCGGACGTATCAGCGGGAGAAGAAGTGGGGGGGGGGGGGTGTAGGTCGAGACCGATGATGCTGGATGGGCTGGGACGGTGCAATGAAGGAATATCAAAGACATATGATGCTAGTCAGCATGGCCGAATGGATAAGAACGCTCGTTCTTAAACATTATGTGTGATGATGCAGAGGTAGCGGATTCACAACCCCTACATCGGTCAGTTGGACTTAAATGTTGATTTCTCGTCCGTGTCGTGGGGATGTACATTACATACCTATGAAGTTGGAGTGGGTTCGCCTGATGGCGAGGGACACTGGCAATAGGGAAAGCTAACCCACAAGTAAAAATCAGTCTGGGTGCCCTAGAATTAGCAGCACGCGTTTGGACTACGCTTAGGTTCAGCGCGAGAAACCGCAAGAGAGAGAGAGAGAGAGAGAGAGAGAGAGAGAGAGAGAGAGAGAGGAGAGAGAGAGAGAGAGAGAGAGAGAGAGAGAGGAGAGAGAAGAGAGGAATACAGAAAATATGATGCTAGACACATGCCAGGACAAAATGTAATAGAGTAGATACAAAGCACAGCCGCAGACTACAACTTTATGTTTCAATGGTTCGCTCAAAACAGCACTCTTGTAGCCAGCTGATATATTCTCACCTTTTCTGGTCTGGCACTCATACACCGTTCACAGTAGACAATACGTTTGGTGATTGTCACTCTGTTGTATCTCACTGTCAAGCCTGTGATGTTATCAACTAGAACACACTTGTTCTGTTTTTGCATAACTATAGAAGGCAAGTTGCGAAACAATGCTCTTCTTACAACCAGTTTGCATACAACTTCCCGTGAACCGGTGAGCTCACTGAGTATTACTGATCCTATGTTTGTCCAAGTGTTTTCCTAAAGTTCACCCGTGCTGTTCCTATCTCTAGGGTCGTAGTGTGTGATTACTAGTCTCTTAATTTAGGTCTGCATTAACCAATTTATGTCCATGGCATTATGCCCCTCCCACCCATTTTTCCAAAATGTGCCTGCACATTTTACAAGTTTGATCGTCCTACTGTCTATGTCACGTAAGGAAGCTGTGAAGTATTCTAAGTAGCTTTGGTCAACTCATTCATACATACACATATCCATTCTAAGAGATGTTCGCAATTAAATGACAAATTCTCAGATAATAATGTCAGTGACATCACATAAATAAATATATTTGGACATGATATCCAGCACCCAAGAAATCACGAACATGAATCACACATTTCTCGCAGAAACACTAATGCAGTTCCTTATAACCCCATGACGCGCATGAGAAACCTATCACCCTTCCACAAGTCATCAAATAGTTTACATTCAAAATATTAAATTGCACAAGTGTTCGCTGTATTTCTAAGTATGTTTTTTTTTCCTTTAAATATGTTCGTGAAATTTCTTCGTTGTTTTCTTGGACGTTGTTGATACTATAGCGACCTATATATAATTTACTTTTAGAGACAAATTTATGCTACCCATCTTTCTTTATCGATATACGTCGCCTGTTATTTACAACATGGAATATATCAGTTGTGTATATAAATTTGGATATCTGTGTATGTAACTCTATGGTAAAATATTTAACAATTATTTAGTTAAGTGATCTAAGCGTTGAATCTAAACATTGTGTATGGATGTACAGTACAACTGGTTTTCTATTAAGTAAAGCATTTTGCTTTATATGCGAACACTGGTAAAATACTTGTATTTGAAAATTATTACTTTAAGTACAAGTATTTAACCATGCATGTACACATTGGTGAACAATATGTAATAGTCATTCTATTCAACACGGTAATTATGTGTTCTTTGCAAAACGTGTAAAATTGTAACAATTATTCTTAACAAAGAGTATGTAGCTTATGAAAATTCCAAGTAAAACAAAGTTATTTCCCTTTAAATAAGGATTCTATACTAATTTGGGAAACTTGCTAATGGTAAATATGAAATAGATACAATAAATTATATCGGTTAGTTTCATTGTCGTTGATTAAGTTTTTTAAAGTTTTCCCTTTCAGTACTGTCTTATGACTGGTGTCTTGTAAACTGTGTGACCGGTTTTTATCTGTTGATTTTGTCAGCGTGTTTTTTTTTTGGTCAATCGTATGACAAGTCTATCATGATTTTAAACGTCGTAATCGGATGTTTAGTTTTGACATAGTCTTGGCATTCATGCAGTCTCTTATCGAAAAAACAAACAAACAATTTGCTGTCGTTCGTAGATTTCTGTTATGTAATATCTTTAGGCCGGTCTCCGAGGCGAAGGCCTTACAGACACGGTTCGTAATATCGAAACACAGCTCCGGGCGATTTGGCAGCAGATCGCGTTGCATTGGGTTTGCGTTGGTATCGGTGCCGGTCGTTCAAAAATCAATGGCAAACAACTGAACTTAAACTTACCAAGAGATTACAGCGGCAGAAATACTAGTGTTGACTGCGATGTCCTGTAAAAAGGATATTCAAAAATAAAAACCTTTGTAGCGAAACTACATCGGGTTCGCTCTTTATTGCTCTGTCTAAAGTGGTCACGAGCTATTTTTAGACTGGGGAATCCACACGGGATTCTTCAGTCAACGGGTCCTTGTAAAATAAACAACTCCATTTTAAAATTATAATAGTAGAGAAATATTTCTATGTATAGAGTGGAACTCGCATAGTCACGGGAATCATGACGAGATTCATTCACTATGAAGAGAAATCGTGAAAACCGAACTACTCTTATGTCGGAATTTTAATATAACGACGCGATACAACTATCCGGTAGACAGTCTGAATTCAAACTTCATGAAGACAACACGCACCGTGTTTGCTGTATTAAACTCGCATAAGGGCAAGTGCATGCGATCTACAGTACTATTCATGTGGACAAGGTGTTAGTTTTTAAACTAAGATTCTCCTTTTTGGTTTGCGGAATGAAAATCAACGGTAAATCACAATTGCTTAAGGTATGGCAAAATGACGTCTTAGTTCATCAGTGAACGAAAAGCCGGCTATCTAGGCCAACGATATTTGACGTAATATAAACAATGTTTCTGCCTATTATATGTGGGCCTTCGTCAGTATTATTGTGTCTCATCTCATCTCATCATGTTCCTTTTGTAACTCGCGGTATTGAGATGAAGTATAAAATAGCGGGATAGTGCCCGCTTATGGGATTCATGCAATTTTTTGTGTCATATGAAGTAAAGCCCAATTACATGGCCACCGTTGTTGATATCGTCTGATGAACTGTGTGATTGAATGAATGGCTCAAGTATACGTTTTCTGAAGTATCACAATGGAATAATTATCCCCAGACTAAGCTGATTTACTTATTTTCATCCCGAAGAGGATGGGTGTCTGAGACCACTGGAGTGATCAAGAGATTGAAATATGGCGGGAGTACAGGACAATAGAGTCTATACGTTACACCCATACTTCAGAATGGGGTCTTGTCCATCTGTACCCTATATGGTCCGTATCGTATAGCTGAACAGTGTTCTTGGAGATGTATGTTTTGATGAGTGGGTAAGGGATGTGTGGGTGTTAGTGGTTGAGGGATAAGTACGTGTGTCTAGGGATGTGTGAGGGGATGAATGTATGGGTTGTGTGTGCGTGGATGGGAGGTGTGTGTTTGTGAATGGGGAATGTGTTGGTGGGTGGGGATGTGTGTGAGGGATGTTTGTATGGGTGGGGAGATTGTGCGTGGGTGGGGATGTGTGTGTATATGGGTAAGGGTGTGTGGTTAAGGGATGTGTGGCTGGGGGAATGGGTGGATGGAGGATGTGTGGTTGGGTGGAGGATGTGTGGTTGGGTAGAGGATGTGTGGGTGCGTGATTGTATATGAGTAAGGGTGTGTGGTTAAGGGATGTTTGGTTGGGGGATGGGTGGGTAGAGGATGTGTGGGTGGGTAGAGGATATGTGGGTGGGTGAGTGTGTGCAGGTTAGGAGATGGTGGGGGATGTTTGTAGGTGTGGGCTCGGGATAAGTGAGTGGGCTGGGGGAGATGGGAGATTATGTGGGTGTGTGCGGAATTTGTGTGTGGGTAGGTGCGGAATATGTGAGTTGACGGGGAGATGTGTGTGTGGCTGAGGAATGTGTGTTTGGTTGGGTGGTTGGAGGTGTGTGGGTGGAGGAGGATATTGGGTGAGTGATTGTTGGTGGGAAATGGGACGGGTAAAGGATATGTGAGTGGGTGGGGAGATGTGTGTAGGTGGGGGATGTGTGGGTTATTGAATGTATGTGTGCTTGGGGTGTGGGTGGATGAGAGGTGTGTGTGGGTGGGGAGATGTGTAGGGATGTGGTGGATGGGTGGGGGAATGTATTGTATGTGTGTGTGGTTGGGTGGGGGAGTTGGAGTGAATGGGGGATGTGTGGGTGGGTGGTGGATGTGTCTTATAACATAGTAATATGCATTGTTTATGTTTACAAAATTCATGTGACAATGTTTTTTTCCTATGCACTGTTCATGAAAGAAAGATGAGTGATTGGAAGGGCCGAATGTTAGACGGGCCTGCGTGCCCAATTTGTTACCCTTTGAAAATAAAGTCTGTTCGTTCGTTCGTTTGTTCGTTCTTGGCGCATTACAACAGAACTTTGCACTAAACGCGATTACATTTTTCTGGCTTCACAAGTCAGGTAGTTGATATCAAGTCATGGAGAGCTCAAACCTAATAGTGGAACATTTGCCCACCAACCACTATGTCTCAGGGGAAAGATGTGGCCATACGTCTCGAGGTCTTCCAACAGTAATACCTGTCAAGTGGTATCCAATTGATTGGTCCGCAAGAGTTGACAACATCGACCTACCGAATACAAATAGTATTGTCCAGCGTCATCACTTACAGTCTGAAGGAGGAATTCTGACACTGCCAGGTGAACGCATCTGTAATCCAGATGTAGAGTCTGTGACTAGATCAAGCCCATGGTGAACTTATTACTCAGTCTAACCGATAGCGTGGCTGGACTATTTCTCCATCTTGCAGGACAGTCATTGTAGTGTTTTTCATATCAGTTTGTGCAGTTCCCTTTTTGCTGTTGAAGAACCTACATTAAATCATTGTGTAGTGTTCTGAATCCTCACTTGTGTCTGGTCCATGTCAAAAATTGGAGTACATTAATTACTTTATACTAGACAGCAGTCCAAAAAACTTATGGGTCAGCAGAAAAGTGATACCTTGACTAGTCAGTGAGGCTTCATGATCTTGTATGGTAACATTCAGGCAGTCAGCCCCACCCATTTATATTCCAAACTTGAAAATTATTATTATCCTAATGTATATAAACATTGTAAAGATTAAATATATAAAAGTAATCTAAATATATTAAATTGTCGATCTGGCTTGCAATGCAACAAATGTATGTATCTTTGATGGAAACGTTGAAATCTTGATAGTAATAAATCTTTCCAGCACATCAGGTACAATCGATCGTCTTTTACAGAACAACCTGTAACATTGTAAATTAGAATGTGGATAATACTTAGGAACTATGAATATCAAATCTAATAATTAAATTTTAGTTACCTGTTTACATGCGTCAAGTTCAGTGAATCTAGTTTGCACTATGTTGTGTCCAACGTTTCAAAGTATGTTAAATTTGCAGGCGCACTTTATGTTGGTGATTAACGACGGTACGTGATGAATATCTCTGTTGTTATGTAACACAATTTTCTTGGTTTGTTTCAGTTTTGCTAATTTTAGTTTACTGCGTGTTTTGACCTTAGAGTTTTCTCAGTGAGTTTGCTAAATTATTGTCTTTTCCAGGTATAAGAGTGATAGTAATGCCGAAGTCTTGTAAAAGCAGAGACCATCAGTGGATTCTTGATTTTTTTTTTTTTGGGGGGGGGGGGGATAACTTCTTTGAAGACTTTGAGTGTTTTATTGTCTGATAGTACGAGGAATTATCTACTATGTAGATACTTAGAGAACTTTGTCACAGCTTCATCTAAAGAAAGAGATTCTAGTTCTGTTACTGCGTAATTTTTCTGTGTATCTGTTAGCTTTCTGATGGAGTAAAGAACTGGGTGTAACTTGCCGTATTTGTATTGTAATAGAATTGAAGGCAGCTAGCGTCTGTCTGTACTATAAAGTCTATTATAATGTCAGGTAATTTTAGAATTGGTGATCTACTGAAAAGATAGTCTTCCTCTGCCGTAATATTTTGTCATGTTTGTCTGTCCATATAATGTTCATTGGTTGTATTTTCTTTAACAGTTCTGAAATCTGGGCTGTAATATCAGCAAAATTTGGAATCAATTTTTGATAGTAGTTAATCAATCCTAACACAACCCTAATTTCTTCCTTTTTTGGGTATTTGGGGCTATAATATCCAGGATTTTAGTTAATAATTTAGGATTGGTCTCTAAGAGTCCTTTAGATATTATATGTCCCAGAAATTAAACTTCAAAAAAAAAAAAAAACATAATTCGATCTTACTTGATTTTGCTTACAGACCGAATAATCCTTTACATTGAAATATCTGTTTTAGAATGACAATGTCTAAGATGGGATATTTGTGCAGGAGTGTTAGAAAATATGTCCTTGACCTGTTCACAGGTTAGGGAAAACGTTTGTTTCTCTTCTTGTTATAGTTATGGGTTTACTCGTATTGAATTGGAATTGTCACTACCATTTACCACAGTGGGTGGGGACATCTAGTGATAAATAGCATATTGCTGTTGTTCGCTAATACATGAACCTAACAAAGCAGTATCACTACTGGGTTTCCCTTCAGTTGGTATTGTGTCGCTTAGTGACGGCGTTTGTTGAAAGATATCGACTGTCCCACTGTTAGATCTCCTCAGTGTTGCATTTTGTAACGTTTGGGATGTTGCCCGACAGTAATCCGGCGCATGGACGTGGCAGTACTGCCGCTTTTACTCGTCCATTAAAGTATGGGCAAATAATATGTACCCAAGAAACCCTGAACTTTTCTAGGTTTCCCCCAAATGTCCTACATACCACTAACTCGCCCGTATAATCTTTCTCGTAAGCCAGTTTCTGGTCTTTGTCTGCAATATTCGTGCCGGTTTCTCTCACTAAAGAGGCCGGAGATCCATTTACGAAACCTTTCTGGATTTGTAACCTTTCTGGATGTTTATGATGCCGTGTGGAGTGCTAGCGACGTTAGCTTTCTTAATGGAGACGTTATGGCCTCAGGTCATGTCCCTCTTTTCATGGAATTCCCTATTTACGTCGCAACGATTATCCATGGGATATGTCACTATGTTTGCTGTGTTACTCATATTCGTCGCTACTGGATGTAGCTATGACAATACAAGTTAAAGCGGACATGTAGCCTTCACGTGTCCTAAAAGATCCAACAAACATTTAACTTGGTTATGGTAAGCTATAAACTTATATGAAACAAAATTATGGTTCTTGTCACACGATTACGGTTCTTGTCACACGAATGTTTACAGTAATGACATTGCATCCAATCTCCCTTTCTTGCTTTTTGAGGGGCTGTTTGCTTTTCATACTTACCTGGTATTTCTGCTGGTATTGGGATTGCTGGCCGTATGTATTTCTGTACTAGTTATTGTGGTGTTTCGTTACGAGAACCTGGCAGCTTATGGGCACTATAATGCACCTCACCCTCGGATTCCACTTCTTGTATGGATTAAGCCTGTTTTTTATGAGGAATGTTGCCATTGCCTCTGGCACTGATGGGATCAGCTTATCTCTGAGCATGTCGTCTCTCAGCTTCTGGAAGCTATCTTTCACATTTGCTGATTTTAGTCACTTGTTGAAAATCGACTGGACCTATGGTACAAAACCAAGGACAGTTTGATTAGCTTTCGGTGCCAGAGACCTGCATGTCGTTTTAAAGCCATATTCATGTAGGCAAAAATGAGTTAAGACGCGTTCCCGAACATACTTATAATTCATTCCTAAATCTTCCGGAATCACGTCCACACCCTTTAAAGGTTATACCGCTAGATGATTGTAGAATAACATACATCGCACAATCTCCCCCAGGTACTTTAATATGCTTCATTAAAATTTCAAAATATGTGACCCATGCTGATATGGAATTACTTGACGTGAAATTTCTGACGATGCCATGATATCGTATATTGGAATTACTGAAAGTACTGTTTACTGTCTTTCGATGCTAATTTAGTTTGGACAATTTCGGCATCTTGTTCTTTTTCTAACGTTTTAAATTTAATATTTCCTTCTTTCATTATTTTTTTTCTGCTCTCATTTTTGTTGATTGAAGTCTCTCTTCTCAAGTGCCAGCTCTGTCTCTTTTGTGTTATTTGCAGATAATAATCTGTCTTTCTGGACTGCTCGCTCATTCTCCAGTGCAGGTAGTTTTTATTTATCAAATGCTATTTCTAGTGCACGGTCTAGTTCCTGAGCAGCTAATTCGTTTTCTTTAATGATTTTTTGTGTAGCTAGTTTTTCTTTCCCTAGCTTCAAGATGGCTTCTTGTGCGGCAAACAGTTCTTTCTCTGCCAGCAACATTTCTTCCCCTGCCGCTCTATCTGCTGTTCTGTCATCCCTTTCCGGTTCTTGAAAAGCTGCGTATTCTACTTTAGCTCATGCTAAGAGTTCAGGACCTGACAGACCACCTTCTTTACCAATGGCCATGAATTCAGCTAAAGTGAACATTGTTTACTTTAACGTAAGTTACTAATGTGACAGAGAAAAGAATGAATAATTACAAGTTATGTAAATTCGATAAATTACACATTATGTGAATTTGACAACTGCACCGAAATAATTAACAAAAAGAAACAAAGTCGGTTAAAGACAACCGTGGAAGGGTCTATCTTTGAAATAAGGAATGCGATCTATGTTCCTAGTAAGCCTATATTTTTTTAACTTAAGGTGACTGCAGTGTTGATGGCTGTATGGGCACCATAATGAACCAACATATACAATGTACAATAATTCAAAAACAATCACAACAATTACACCTAGCAAAGAATATACCTAACAGTTTAACGACACGAACACATGTTTCACTGCACTTAAAAGGAACACCTATGACGCGATGTTTGTCCATATCCTTGTTACAGGACATCGTAGTCGACTTCAGAATTTCTGACGTTGTGATCTCTTGGCAAGATTACGTTCAGTAGTGTGGATGACGCTATAGCACAAGGAATAAACGTAAAAGTTTACAATTCACAACACAGTGCAGTAGAAGTCCGCCGAGAACAGACTTTCGACTGTCTTCCACGAGGGAACGTATCTTTGTGTTTATATAAAGATAACAGAAATACAAAGATAGTCCAACCAACCTCCCTCACAAATAATACTGACACAGGATAGACAAAATGATAGAACGTGTGCCTGAACTATGCAACACTCGGACCACCGAACGCAATCAATGCACAAACTACAAACAATGCACTTGAATTCTTGTGCTCCAGTCCGAATTTCGACTTTTTTCCTTCCTAGTGACTTTCCTTTAGTGGCGCAGACTTGGTCCTACACGTCCCGGTACGCAAGCAAACAGTACTCCAGACACAAAAGGTGTAGAAACGGCAGGTACTCAGAACAGTCAGGACAGGCACTTCCTTTGTGGAGCAGGTAAGACAGGCAGGTTGGAAATTTGGTTGAAAACTGAGACGTTGAAACTGGCAGATGTAGTTGTTGAAGATCAATGGCGATTAAAAATTATTGAATACTCTCTTACAAAGTGGTTACGACTAGACTCACAACATGCATTTTACGTCACAATGTGTGAGTTGGGCATGGGTAGCTGATGATACAGTAGCATTTCTTAACTTACTTGTGTTTTTGTTGACTCTGTTGAACCAATGAAATTTATGTTGATTGATGTTGATGTTGTTCGAAGTTGACGAGCACCTAAGTTTGTCATAATGTTACTTCGGTTGTAGATAGTTAAAATGGTATCTAGGTGTATCAGTGTGGCAGTAGTTGAGCTGAAAGTATTTCAGTCACTTAGCTCGCTCACTAACCGTTTCTCACAGATGCGCTCAATGGAGTAGACGCAATGCACAGAGGCAGATCGAGAACTTTACGATAGTGCACACAAAAGAGCACTTCTATAGTCAGCTGAGATACGAACGCATGTCGTAAGAGGCGACTAAGGAGGCTTGATGGTTCCGTCGCCCTGCTACTGAGTGAGTGCGTGGCGCGACACTGTGAGCTGTGGGTTTCGTGTGAAGTGCTTTTGAATCTGCCCAAGTTTTTTTGTGTGGAACGTGACTGCATGTTCGGAGCGATGGCAGGTGGCTATGTCCCAGAGTTGACCGGTTTTTGCCTTATGCAGAAATGCGTGGCTGCTGGGCTTCTGGTTGACTGCCACTGCCGTCGGTGATGAACTGTATTTTCGTGGGCTGTGTGGGTGAACATCTAGGAAACATCCAGATAGGAAAATGACTGCCGATTCCATCAGAGATGAATTGGGTGTTTCGTGGGGGACTGGTGTGTTGACATTCTGGCGGCGGCATTATGCACAGTGTATCTGTGCGGGCTGTTGTTTGTCGAGACTCCTGTCTTTTCCACTTTTCACATTGGGCAGTGGGGAGCGTTTTGTGTGATATTCACTGGCACAGGAACGGAGCATAATGGGGACAACCCGTTGCTGTGAAGTTAGAACTGCGACTAACTAACTAACTAACTCGAACTTTTAAGATCTAGCACTCATACACTATCCACTGCAGACAATATGTTTGGTTACCATCATCCTGTGGTACCTTACTGTCACACCTATGATGTTGTAAATTAGCACACTCGCTCGTTCTGCTATCGCACACTTATAGAAGGCCTGTTGTGAAATACTGTTCTACTTGCAATTGGTTTACAAAGAATTTACTGTACTTTTTGTAACGTTGTGTTGGTTCTAGCTGTTACGTAAAGTCTATGCCAATCTTGATATTGGAAAACTCTTTAAGTATCTAAGGTGTAAAATCTGTGTAGAATTGTTGACTCTATGTGTGTATATATATATGTGTGTGTATGCGTGTGTGTGTGTGTGTGTGTGTGTGTGTGTGTGTGTGTGTGTGTGTGTGTGTGTGTGTGTGTGTGTGTGTGACATAGCTGTCCCGCTTCCGATAGCAGGGTCCAGCCAGTCTCCAATTTAATTAGTTACTTGTGACTCCTGCGTTTCCAGTAAAACGCAGAGCTCACTGAGTATCACTAGCATCACCGAGTATCACAGCTAGCTTATACTTAGTACGTAGACAAGGTGGTTAACACTGGGGTGCACAAAGGACACACAATTATCTGCCATGCGGTTAATACTGGGGTGCACAAAGGACTCACCAATTATCTGCATGAGGGATATCCTGGCGCTACCTACAATGACGGATAGACATAGGGTCCTTCAGGCCAAATGGTACCTGAGAGTTGCCGCAGACAGGGATCACCCGCTGCATGCAGCAATGGATATGGTAAAGAGTCATAGACTAAGACGAGGCAGGTCCTGGATGGCACAGGCAGAACTTTCTATAAGTCAGGTGTGTGATCTAGAGACCATCAATCGTGAAAGAGAGTGGGTGGAAGTTCCGGATGACATGACGGACTGGCGCAATGTAATAATAACACTGGGTAGTGAGTGCAGAGAATGGACAGCGGGCCGCATTGAGTTTGAAGTGCAACAGCTAATCCAGAGCAACACACATCAAGGTGACATAGTCATCTACACCGATGAGTCAGTGGTGAGAAACAGACGTAGTGGCTGGGGCTTTATTGCAAAGGCTAATGGGCGAGTCTTAAAAAAGGAGAGCCTGGCATATGAGACTACGACCTCCAGCATGAGAATGGAGGTGGAGGCAGTAACAGCGGCATTCCGGTGGCTAGAGGAGACTACTGCAACACACGTTGTGTTCATTACGGATTCAAAGAATATGCTTAGCAAGGTGGAGAAAGGAATGTTTCGTGGGGAATGGCTCTCGTCGCTTCAGAGGTCACAGAGTGTGAGAATTGTATGGATATTTTGCCCTGGCCACGCGGGTGTACGGGGGAATGTACAGGCTGATAGGCTAGCAGGGAGTGCACCTCTTGGTGGAATTTTGCCTATGGACAAGGGTGAGGGGTCGTGCGCTTGTGGGACCAGGTGGAGAAGGCGGAGGAACAGATTGAGAACCCATATGTGGAAAGAATGAGATTGCGGGGGATCGGCAGGGGTTCTGGAAGAATCTCAAAACTGAGAGGGAAGACCAGGAGAACTTTTAATCAGATAGCGGTGGGAACGATTAGTAGTATGACTCTTCGCTGGCTGTTGAACGAGGGGACTGAGCAAGTATGGGTATGTCCTGAGTGCAGTGATGTCTGTTCTTAACTCAACTCAACTCAGACAAGGTGATAACAAAGGCCAAGCGGGGTTTGGCTACGATGCGGATGATGGCGGGGGTAAACTGTGAGCAGCACCATCTATATCGCCTTTACAAGGGTCTAGTCCTTTCTCGATTGCGATCCTGACTCTCAGCCTTAAGCAGATAGAAAGGTTGTAAAGGGTACAGAGCAAAGCTATGCGTATTATTCTTGGATGTTGAGTTGAGTTGATTTGAGTTAAGAACCGACATCACTGCAGCTGCCTTTGTTTTAGTTAAGGATAACTTTTAGTGCACGCGAATAATAACAAAATCTACAAGGAGAATCTTAGCCGCCCGTATTGTATTTATTTTATGAGGTCGTTCTCACTCTGGACATTGTTTTGGAGTCTTTAACCGAGAAGTACCTAAAGCTCGTAGATGAAGGGGTGCATGGGCCAAAAAAGGTTGAGAACCACTGTCGTAGAGGAATTAACGCCAAAATAGGGCTAATCGAAATCTGTATGTATGTTTTGTGCTGAATCATGATGTGGGTCTATCATTGTATGGCTTCTGCTGATGTGAAGCCCCAATACTGGTTTTGCACACACCCCCATGCATTCTAAGTTTAGGGAAAAGGAAGGAGAGTTGTGCAACTTATTCCCGTGGAAATGGTGCTTGGTGTCGGGACGGGGAAAACATGTCTGCCGCAACCTCACAATGATAGACGCAAGCTCTTTTCGGGGCTCAAACGACTTGAAAGATAATGACTTGAGAGTTAAAACTTAGTCTTCATGAGGAGTCACAATCAATCAATCAATCAATCAATCAATCAATCAATCAACCAACCAACCAATCAATAAATTAACAAATTGGTCTTCCAGCTGATGTTGCAGTTAGATGCATACCATTGAAAATAATAAACACCTTTGAGGAGAACTAACTCTGATCTGATTCATGCATCCCGTGTGCTAGTTATCTGTTCTTGTTTAATTTCGAGTGCTGTAAGTGATAGCTATTACTAACAATCTATTTAAAGAAAAGAAACTGACCAGATACTGCGCCTGCTATGTATGGCGTTTATTTGGTGTATTCTAAACGATGACGCTGATGCACGTCAAGTTTAACAGTCTTTGACAACTATAAATAAGTGCAAATTCTGAATACATTTATAGTCTGTTAATTTATATTTGATTTATGCTAGCATAACGTTATAAATTACAACACATCTAAATGAAAAGTTGCTTAATAATTGTGAGAAGAGGATAGATTTGTAATGTATTAACATATCTGGATTGCGGCAGTTATAAATGACCCTTAAAAACTATGGATCGCTTACTCTGATGTATTTTAATAGATGTATAATGATAATACATTTGTGTTTTCTACGTAATGTGTCGAGAACTCCATTATACAGTTAAGGTGGTCTCCGTGGCGTAGTAGTTAAGCCGTCGCCCTGGGGGTGGTGGGTTCATGTTTGGGCTTCGTCATTCGGTTCGCAAGTGCGATTTCTTAAGAGACCTCTAGGGTCGCTGTCAGAGCCACGGAATCCGTGTTGTGCGTCGCAATCGGCAGGCAGTTAGCAGCTCTTCTGAGAGAGACAAAACATGGCGATAAACAACCGAATGCAATGAAGTGGAGTCTTTTGCCTGTATCCTTAGTTTTTTGTTAATCAAATCATTTAAAAATGTATGTCAGCGACATTGATAAAATCGTATTATATTTTACCAGCATAACTGGAAGCCACGTAAAGAAATGGATAAGAGCGCTCGCATTTTAACTTCCAGTACTCTGATGGCGAGGTAGGGGTTGTCCATCTACACTGGTCAGTTGGACTTAAATGATGGCTTGTAGTCCTTGTCTTGCGGTCGTAAATTACAAGTACCTTAGAAAGTATTCTTGTTGTACTGAAGTTTTCCTGTCCTTCTGGAGTTATTTTTTATTCTATGTGATTAACGTTTGCTATGCGTGGTGCATAGCATCCAATGTAGTGTCCGCTTTCTAGTCCCTTGCCACTTGGACCAACATCTTTCGACTTCGACCGTTGAGGTTTCTTTTCTGGATTCCGCCTCCCATAGGCAGATTGCTTTCTCGGGCTTGTGGGTTTTGTCTGCCTACATTTTCTGTCGGACTTTGTTGCCGTTAGCAGTTGTTCCTATGTGAACTTCCACAAGCCAGTGGTGGTGTGCATTTAGTGTGTCTTTCACTTGGATATGTAGGTGGATTTTCTTCTTTGGGTTATAAGCTCCTTCAGCCCATTTGCTTTAGAAGTCGGAATAGGTTCGCTTGATGGAGGGGGTTATAGAAAAAGATCTCAAACATACAAAAATAAGTCATGTGTTGCCTACACTTAAGTTCAAATCGAGTGAACTAACAAACATAATGCTTAACTTTTAACAGTCGTTATAATTTCCCAATATCTGTTCATCATTGTTATGGGATGTTTAATATCATAATAGATAAGAACGCTCTTTCTTAAACATATGGTATGTGAATGATGCCGAGTTAACGGGTTCAACCCCTACATCGGTCAGTTGGACTAAAATGTTGACTTCTCGTCCTTGACTAGGAGACGTAAATTACAAGAACCTCCTTTTCTCCTTTGTCTTTATTTCATTTATTATCTTTGTCATCCATGCAATGCAATCAGGTGTGACTTGCTCCCATGGTGGCTGCAGCAATATATTCCGCTTACACACATGTTTGTACACTCGCAGATGCCGATCCCATGATCATTTACCAATCTGCATTTCACCAAAAAAGATGTCCTTTGGTATTCTAACATCGTCCATCCTCCTAATGTATCCTAATTCTACGAAGACTAAGCATGGAACAAACCGTCATGCAACCCGATCTTTCCAGTTCTTCCGTATTTGTGATTTTGTGTTGTTGTTGTTGTTGTTTTTGTTATTATTATTATTATTATTATTATTATTATTATTATTATTATTATTATTATTATTATTATTATTAACAACGTTTGGGTGGTCTTGGGTCCGATCTGCGTCAGGGAGTTTTCGAATTAAAAAAAAAATGACATTGACTCCCAACATAAAATGTGTCCTAGGACATTGTAGGGAAATAAAGGCGACCTGTGTGATACCGACGACATCACCCACTGACTGCCGATATGTCTATGAAAACATGTGTCTAGCTTTATATACAAATGAGCCATAAGCGTGCAAAAGAGACCTTTACTTACTATTAACATTATACGATGGGAGTGAAGAATCCAACACTTATGTTCTGGGCGATGATTATGGGATTCATTGGTTGCAACCGTGGACAAAGCTACAACAACACCAAGGCGATATTCCATGATAAATTAAACCCCGACTATTACCACACAGAGGTGCGTCCACTGCGTAACCAGTCCATGATCATCAGAATTGGTGTCACCTTTGAATTAGTGTCTATCGTGGAGCTGAATGATGTGTCCCAGAGTTTCAGCTGTAACGGTTTTATGTGGTTTT
Organism: Cepaea nemoralis; assembly: GCA_014155875.1. Classification (NCBI taxonomy): domain Eukaryota; kingdom Metazoa; phylum Mollusca; class Gastropoda; order Stylommatophora; family Helicidae; genus Cepaea; species Cepaea nemoralis. The sequence continues at coordinate 161,997 of JACEFZ010016090.1, forward strand.
TCTGGAAAGATGAGGTGGGTGGACATTTTTTATGTGGTTGTTCTAGAAAGATGAGGTAGGTGGCTATTTTTCATGTGTTCATTTTCATCACCCCTCTGTGGCGAAATTGATTACGGACGCAATTATTATCCCCTATTCTGAGTTCAAAACATAGCTGCGGACAATTTGGAAGTAGATCGTCTTGCATTGGTTTTCATACAATTTTATGAGTGCCAGTCGTTCAGAAAGCAATGGCAAACTACTGAACGTAAACATGCCCAGGAGTCATAAACAGTCAAAAAGTGCTGGAGTTGACTGCAACGTTCTGTAAAAGAATGCAACTATGAAACTTTAACGTAGCAAGTCTTTTGCAGAAAGTGGCTCTCTCGTCACTGCCAGTGGGTGTGACTAGATCCTTCACAATTTCAACTTGCCTCGTCCGTTTTTATATATGTATGGGTGTAAGTATGTAAGTGCTGATGTACAAGTTTGTATGTGGGTTTATATGTACTTATGCATGCATTATGTATGTAAGTGTACATATACATGTTTACATGTGGGTTCTATGTATTTATGCATGCATTATGTATTAACTGCACATGCACATGTTTGTATGTTTGTATGTATGTACTTGTGCATGCGTGCTTAACACTCTTGACACCCTTAACAACAATATTGATACTTTACAAGACAATGTAAGCGTAGTTATTGTAATTTATTTTACACTGTCAAGATGTTCATTTGAAGCCCCTCGTAGATTACTTACGTTGTTTATGCCGCATTATAGAACTATAATTAGAGTTAAGTACACTAGCCTACCAAAGCTGGGACTAAGATGAAATAAAAACATTAATGGAAGAAAATTGTCTGGGATGACAGGCCACGAAAAAGATGGCAAGTCACCTCAGCTTTCTTAATGTTAAGACCACGTGTACCTGAATATCTGCCATATTATAACCCACTATAGCAGTTGCAGTGTGGGAAAGCATCTCTCGGTGGTAGATTACATGTGGACAAGGGAGAGGTGGTCGTGCGCCCATGGGACCAGGTTGAGAAAGAGGTGAAACCGACTGAGCACCCATATGTGGAGAAAATCATACAGCGGTGGATCGGCAATGGCTTTGGACGAATATCAAAACTGAGAAGGAAGACCAGGAGAACATTCAATCAGATGGCAGTTGGAACCATTAAAAATATGAATCTAAGCTGGCTGTTGAACGAGGGACAGGATGCATATGCAGGCTTGTCCATGGGGCATAATTTAGACCGCATGGTAATTAATGCATGTCCCATCCCATCCGTCCCGTGGGTCCTTTCCCATGGGAATAACATTCACATGGCCAAGCCTGGCAGGCGTGTCCACGGGACATGTTTTTCTGTCCCATCCAATGATAATTTATGCCTTTCCCATCCCACCCCATCCCATTGGACCTTTCCCATCGGATTCCCATGGGATTCCCATGGCCAAGCCTGCGCGTATGGGAATGTCCTGAGTGCAGTGATGTCGTTTCTTAGCTCAACTCAACTCAAATTAAACTGTTTTTATCTGTCCATGTGTGAGTGAGTAACTGTTTACATTCTCCTACGTAAAAGGAAACCCAGAATTTGATGACCATGTTTTTCAACAGCTACTGAAGTGGAACCCTGCGGATTACGGGGGTACAACAATAATTAACCCCCAACCAGAGGAAATCTGGAAGCCAAGGGTGGCTCTTCTGAATACGCTGGGAGAGAGGGATCTGTTCAAGGACGATGCAGCGTAAGTCACTTCACTTTCTTACCTTGTTGTGCCCACAGTATATGCTACTCAAATGAAATAGATACTCAGGATTCCAGATATATCTTCTTTTCTTCCTCTGCGATCAAAGTTTGCTATGTATGGTGCATTGCATCGATTGTAGTGCTTAGGTGTCAGATTTGCAATCCCAGGTATTCCCAAAATTCTTCTAAGAAACCACTGCCTCTAGTTTCTTCACTGTTCCATTAGTCATTATCAAACATTTAAATCCATTCAGAATTACAAGCCAGACACAACTATTCAGTAAGCAGAATTTTATGCTTGCAATATTTTCTTTTCATGGGTTTGCTCATTCTTGTTAAAGAACCTTTGAATGCAAAGCTTCTGTTTTTTTTTTTTTTTTTTAATATCCTTGTTTTACATCGTCTGTCAGATGGCACTTTGTTGTCTAACTATTAAACATAATTCACGTGTTTGACTTTTGAGAGGTGATCATGGACCCGTGGTCTGGAAAGGAAGTTTGTCTTTTATGGTTGACATATTTGTTTTATCAAATAAAGTACGGAAAGAACTTTCCTTAACCTCATAAGTCAGAAACCCCATTTAACACCATATGGAATACTGGACATTATGTGCTAGCTCCATATTTATAGACCACTCAGCATTCGATGTGTGGTATGGTTAATATCACACCGGCCGCCTTTACTTCCCATAACATTTCTATGCATCCAGTATAGATCACAGGTTAATGAATGAATCCTCGCCTCGAAGGGAATTCGAACACAAAACCGCCAGGCCGGCAGGCGACTTTGGTACTGAGTGTACTCGTATTTATTTATGTAAGGTATAGAGCGACTGATGAGCAAGGGATGTGGGGATCAGCATGATAGAATGGGTAAGAGCTTTTGCTCTTAAACTTGGTGTGTACTGATGCCGAAGTAAAGGGTTGAGTTGAGTTGAGTTAAGAACCGACATCACTGCACTCAGGACATTCCCATACGTACTCAGTTCCCTCGTTCAGTAAACCACAACAATAACAGTAACAACAACCACAACAATAACAGTAACAGCAGCACCAACCACAACAATAACGAGCAGTAAGACCCATAAAAATAATAGTAACAACTACAACACTGTTGAGCAGTAAGACGCACACCAATAACATTAATAACAAGCAATAAGACCAATAGCAATAACAGAAACAACAACACCAATAATAACATTAACAATAACACAAACAATGAAATAAACAATAAGAAGAACTGTTTATTTATTGTCTTTGGTCATAATTCTTCAGCCGGGTGCGTGTTGTTTACGATGGTGCGTCTCACTGGATTCCAGGCAGTCTGTTCCCAGCATCCTGCAAGCTTGACATGACCAATTTCCCATTCGATCATCAAATGTGCTTCATTCAGGTAAACCCACACCTACTGTAGCTCAGAATCATCATTATAATCATCATGCAAATAGTCACTTGCACGACTTCATTAAACATCAGAAAGAGACAGTTATACTTTTTCTGGCCACATTATTAGAAGACAAGAACTGGAACATGTTGTGACAACCGAAAATATTTGTGGAGAGAGAGAGAGGGAGAGAGAGAGAGAGAGAGAGAGAGAGAGAGAGAGAGAGAGAGAGAGACGAGAGAGAGAGAGAGAGAGAGAGAGAGAGAGAGAGAGAGAGAGAGAGAGAGAGAATGAGAGGAAGAGAAAGACGCCGTGAGAAAATTCTTGACAATCTTGTGTCTTGGCACGGAAGGAGTTAACACACAAATTGATCCATGCCGTCGAAGATCGCAATTTATGGAGAAGCATGATCGCCCACGCCAACCAGCAAGAAACTGGATGATGACTTCTTGACATAATCATCATTATCTTCATCAGCACCAACATCATCATCATGATCATGATCATGATCTCCTCCCCTCCTGTTCTCCCCTTTCCTTCTTCCTCCTCTTCTTGTTCCTTTTCTTCTTAAGCTGAAAATCTATCTCCACCCTCTTCTACTGTTATGTCCCATAAATGTCGCAGTTTATGGAGAAGCATGGTACCCCACGCCAATCAACAAAGCACTGGATGATGATGATGAAGAAATCTTGTCACCATATCCAGCATATCATACTCATCCCCTCACCCTCCCCCCCCCTTCTTGCCGCGCTTGTTGTTGTTGTTGTTCTTCTTTTTCATAAGGTGAATTCTATATTCTACTTATTCTGTTGCTATTCCCATACTTTTCATTTGTCTCTTTTTACCCTTTGGTAACTAATCTTTCAAACCGTTGCTCTAAAATACAGCATTTGTTGTTTTTTTTTCCTTCTCTTCCACGACATTTTCAGTATTATCTTTTAAGAAGACTAGTCTCCGCTGCTTTCAATTACTCCCACGTTTCTTTAAATTATTGTTCAACATTAACTTCATTCAGAAGAACAACCACACTACAATGGGAGCAGAAAAAGAAGAAGAACAATTTCAGCAAGCTGTGCCAACAAAAGATTTCTAATTATGCTTTGGGTAAAGAGAGGTCTCTGATAGCGAGGGTTAGGTAAAATAATAATAATCCTTTCATTCCCCATGAACGGTGGATACCTACATGTGTTTGACCACGGAAGACAAATGTTGCTGTATCATGTTAGGTGAGACATTTCATTGTATCATGATACGGCGACACATCTTGTTAGGTAAGACACTTTTCACTGTATCTTGTTATGTGACACACATTTCGCAGTATCTTTGTTAGGTAAGACACATTTCACTGTATGTATCAGTTATGACATATTTCGGTGTTTTTTGATAGATGCACGTCAGGTTAAGAAAAAATACAATGAAATGTGTTTCTTGTTTTCAAATTCATTACAAGAAAACCTTGCTTTTGAACACGCAGGAAGTGAGGAAGGCATGATTTCCGCTGTGATGAAGCTAGATGAGGAGTTGGAACTTTGTCGTTGCGAGGTTGCTAGCGTTTTACACCCCCCTCACATGATGACGTTAGTCACCTGAGTTTGCTTACTCTACCGGAAATCGTACGATAATACACTGATAGAATACGTTTCTTTCTTCCCCTGTTGGATCAAAGTCACAGTCAGTTCTCGCTTCATACAAGACTTATACGGATCGATATGACATGATTATCAACAACCAAACCGCCGCCAATCAAACAGCCAACCAGTCAACCAACCACCCAAACCAACCAACCAACCAAAAAAAAACCCAACCAAACAACCAACCCAAAAATCAAACCACCAATCAACCAACCCAAACCCAAACCCAAACCCTTAGCCAGTCAATTAACCAAACAATCAGTCAAACTAACCAACTAGTCAACCAACCAGTCAATCAACCAACCAATCAGCAACCAACCAACAACCAATCGTCAATCAGCTACACTAAATCAACGAGCGAACGAACTAACGAATTAACTAATCAGCTAACATCCCTTATCAACTGATAAATAAACCCAACCTTTGTCCCAGTAGCCTCGTGTACTGTTTGCTATGATAGAAGATATAGTGAAATCATAGACAGAACATGGTGAAATAATAGAGAGAAAATATGGGGAAATCTAGTGAATTCATAGACAGAACATGGTGGAAATATAGAGAGAAATATGGTGAAATCATTGATACAAGATATGGTGAAGTCATAGACAGAAGATGTGGTGAAATCACAGATAGACGATATGATGAAATCATAGACAAAAAGATATGGTAAAATAATAGGCAGGAGATACGGTAACGTTCTAGGCAGAGGATATGGTAAATATGGTCGATAGGCCGTTGAGTTGTTAAGGCCTCAGGGGTGCTTTAGCTTCTGGCTACGATTTGCTTATGCATATTACTCATGATTGATTGGTAGTACATGTTCTGTCACCCAGCTACTGAGTTAAGTGCATGGAGTGACACTTGAGCTGTGGTTGTCGTGTGGAAAGCTTTTTCATCAGTATGGGTTGCTTGTATTGTGAACTGCAATTCAGAAAAATGGCAGACGCCGGTTGCTGAACTAGCTGGTTGTGCATTATGCAGTAACGCGTGTGCAACTGCTGGTTTTCTAGTGACTGCCGCTTCCATCGACAATGAACTGTAATTTTTCGTAGCGGACTGTTGTGTTGACATTGTGGTTAGCGGCATGTATGCCTGTGCATGCTGTTGGTTTCTCGGGACTGCTGTCTGTTCTATTTTCACATGGGGCAGGGAGGAGCAGTTTGTGTGATATTCACTGGCACAGGAACTGAGCATTATTGGGTGATCCTTTGCCGTGAAGTTGGAACCCCGACGCACGACTATAATGAAATCATAGACAGAAGATATAATGAAGCAGTCAATAGAAACTGGCATTCAAGCCAAACGGCAGTTTTCAGAAAACAAATGCCACAAGGTACAATACAAAAAAAAAAAAAAACAGTGACAAAAAACAATACATAAAACTGAAACAAAACGGCAATGAAAGCCTAATATATGAATTGAAGAATATGTTCTATCCAAAAAACCAACAATAAACCGCGGTAGAGCTGTCACTAGCTAGATTGTGCTGTGTTACAATTCCCTTCCAGGCGGATAAAACAACAATTTTTAAGTGGTTTCCAAGTTGACCCAACATAACATCGGTACTAGCAAATAGTTAGGGAAGTAAAAGTTATCGATGTGATGTTGTTGTTGTTTGTCCATCAAGAATGATGATGACCATTCATTTCATCCAGTAGGGTTGAAAGTATGGAGCCGTGAGTTCTAAGATGGCTGATAAGGCCTATTTTGGCTCGAAATGTTCTTTGACAATGTGGACAAAGAATGCTTGACGTTTCTGGAGGAGGATTTTCTGCAGTGGTTTTTCTGTTCTGTCTTTTCTTCACAGCTCTTGCAGTCCTGGTTGCCTCACAAGTGACTGCACCCTTGCGTAATGATGCACGCCACGAATTTCGGTCTCTGGCTGCAGTCTCCCAGGTGTCATGATGAATTCCAAAAGCATTCAGTGAGATTTTCAGAGTGTCTTTAAAGCGTTTCCTCTGGCCGCCTTGGGAGCGTTTACCACAACGCAACTCGCCGTAAAAAATTCGTTTAGGGAGCCTGTGATCTGGCATGCGAGTCAAGTGACCAGCCCAGCGAATCTGATTCTTCATTAGTAGAGTGTGGATACTGGACATGGACGCTCTTTCTAGGACTTCAGTGTCTGGGATCTTGTCTTGCCATTTAATCTTCAGTAACTTCCTAAGGCAGACTGTGTGGAAGTGGTTTAATTTCCTAGCGTGCCGTTGATAAACAGTCCAGGTTTCCCAAGCATATAGCAGTGTGGATAATACAACTGCTTTATAGACTTTCAGCTTTGTTTGCAGCTTATTCCATTTCTGTCCCCATACATTCTTGTACAGTCTGCCAAAGGCCAGCGCTGGCCTTGGAGATTCTTGCATTCACTTCATCATCAATTGTGGCAGCATTGTGACACAGTGCTGCCAAGATAGGTGAATTTGTCCACAACACTTAGACTATGACCATTCACTTTGATATTCGGCACAGTGTGATTATTCCCTGGAGCTTGGCTGGTACATAACTACAGTCTTCTCCAAATTGATATTGAGCCCAAAGTTGGCACAGGCATGTGAGAAAGCTGAAACATTATGTTGCATGTCCGCCTCTGAGTTGGCGTATAGAGCGCAATCATCAGCAAACAGGAGCTCTCTGACGGTGTCGCTGTCAATTTTGGTGTTAGCTTTCAGCCTCTGAGATTGAATAACTTTCCATGCCATGCGGTAGTTGATGGTCTATTCCAATGTCGTTGTTCTCGAAGGCATTCGTCAGCATAGCTGAAAACATGAGGCTGAACAGTGTTGGTGCCAGGACACATCCTTGTTTCACTCCATTGGTGACAGGAAAGGGCTCAGACAGTTCACCATTTTCCTGTACTCTTGCCTGCATGCCATCATGAAATAGCCGCACTATTTGGGCAAACTTTCTGGACAGCCATATTTTGCATAATCTTCCACAGTCCTTCTCTGCTGACTGTATCAAAAGCCTTGATAAGGTCAATGAAAGTGGAGAACATTTCACAGTTCTGTTCCTGACATTTCTCTTGCAGCTGCCTTGCAGCGAAAATCATGTCAACAGTTCCACGTTCTTTTCTGAAGCCACACTGGCTCTCGGGAAGAAGACCTTGATGCCGATGTGATATTGACCCACAACCAACCCAGTGCTGATTGGTCTATACAAATGTGGGTCTAACAGCATATTTCAATTCTCCTATGGCGTGAAGAAGGTCCTTTACTTTAAAAAAAAAATAACAGCATATTTCCATATTTTGTCAAATGCTTTTTTTTCTTACTTAAAACTTAACTTAACTTAACTTAACTTAACTTAACTTAACTTAACTTAACTTAACTCCCCTCAACAATTTAGACCAGATAGAGAGATCAGATGACACAGAATGTCCACCATATGCATTATCGGGGATTTGCCATCAGATTCCCCAGCAATAAAGACAAGTTATAGACACACGATGACACTGTGGAGATGCTATACTTGTTAAGTGAGATGTTCCCATCACATGCACTAATAATCCATTAAAATTACCTACAGAGATAAGCTGATCGAACCTAAATTAAACCAGTTCATATAATCTACTCATATAATCTTGTTCTTCTTGTACCTTGCGGTGTCGAGGTGAAGCATAAACAGCGGAAGAATGCCCGTTTATGGGCTTCATATATCGAGATGTTCATGGTCTGTGCATCGTTGCTTGTTGTGGTATACTGTTGGTTGACATAAGGACAGTTGAATACTCTCCTGGTAACTTATCGTAAAGCTGTTTAAAAACGTACAAGAGACAAACTTCACTCTATACACAAGATAGAGGACAGTGCGTGAAACAAGATCACCATGATCATTATAGTCAGTCCGTAGACTTGAGATGAAGTCGTTTGATCATGTCACATTACAACACCTCTGTTATCATCAATTCTCTTTAGCTCTGTATTAATCTGAATCCCTATGCCCATCTAAAATGCAAAGAATACCATGGACGGACATAAAAACCAATGAGCATCTCCTACAAGAAGCAAATATAAACCGCTAACTGATTAGAGAAATCAGATGTAGACAGTCAAGTTTTATTTGGGCACGTAAAGAAAAGTATAACCTGGAGAAATTGCCGAAAACTGGCAAGATTGAGGGGAACAGAACAAGTGGAAGGCAAAAATATAAATAAATACCTAGATGGCTTGGCCACTTACTATGGTCAAGACAAGAACACAGAGCTGATCCACGACTCAGGTGATCGTGTAAAATGTTGAAACATGACCGCCCACGCTTACTGCCATGGTACATGATGATGATCATGTTCCCCTGCATACCAGTGTGATGTCATTGTTTTGAGTACATCAAGTATGCATTTAAGCCCAGTATATGGTAACATACGTGATGTGCGTGAGAATTGGTAGCGGTTCTCTACGCGTCGGTAACTTACGGAGTATGTGGGCCGGTCGCTCAGAAAGCAATGGCAAACTACTGAGCGTAATCTTGCCAAGAAATCAACATACAGCTGAAAGATGCTGATGTTGAAGCAATGTCCTGTAAAGGATATGCAAAAAAAAAAATGTGATAACAAGACAAAGATCACCATGACACAGCACAACATCTCCAGTTATAAACTCAGTTAATTAATTAGTACCGTAAACATTCAAATTATCAGATGGCTGCCCTCTATTACACATCAGACGAGTTGGAGTTCTTCTACCGCAACAAAACAGTCGGCACCATGTTTTACACCGTCAATGGCGAGTGGGAGCTTCTGGACTCAAGAATTGAAACATCTTCTCAGGATATTCAAATTGAGCGTCTTCCAACGGTGCAGGTATGTCTCCAGTCTACCAGATTGATGTACTAAGGCTATTCGTGGAATGGAATTAAAATAATCTCTCTCTCTCTCTCTCTCTCTCTCTCACTCGCTCTCCCTAATATATATATATATATATTATATATATATATATATATATATATATATATATATATTATATATATATATATATATATATATATATATATATATATGAACAGAGGTAAAGACAGGAGCAAGAACCACTTACTTCTGCTACGATGATGTGAGGAGAAGAGCGCAACCCTGACTGCGTAGGCCAAATAAGAAAATGAATAAAGAGAAAGAACCTCTGAACGTCCCCGGTTAACAAGAATAGGAAATAATTAAGGTTTAAGATGATCCAGGGTGGGCCGACAGAGAATTAGAACAATATTCTCCAATTCAAGACAAAGAATTACTCCGAGGGCTGTTCTAACACCAATGACTATATAATGAGAGTCTATCAACTAAACAACAAAGTAAGAATAACACAAGCATCATTTGTTTATTAAACTTCTAAACTTCACAATAATATACAGACATGTAGCATTAACAAAAAAGTTAGGATACAGCAAAAATCAAACAGCAAAAACACTAATCCAACAAGCAAAGTTCCTAAGTAGCCTACAGCAAAAACTTCTAATCCAGTAAAAACTTCAAATCTACCAAACACTAATCCACGAAAAACTAATCCATCAAAAACTAATCCATCAAAAACTTCTAGTCCACTAAAAACTAATTTACCAAAAACTTCTAGTCCACTAAAAACTAATTTACCAAAAACTTCTAGTAAACTAAAAACTTCTAGTCCACTAAAAACCCAGGAGAATCTAAAATCTAAAATTAGAATTCTGGCTTTTCCACTGCAAAACCTTTCAGGGTTTAACTAAACAATCTTACAATAAGCATTGGAACCTCATAACTTGGTGTGGTGGACTACGGAAAGGGCTGGTTCCACCTGCGCATGACTTTTATACTGGGGTCGGAACGACTCCCAGAGTTCCAGACCAATCAGACAGTCCGCGCCCTCTGGCGGAATTCCATCATCATCGCGAGCCGAGTACATATACATATATATTATATATATATAAAATGTCGTTTATTTATTAATATATAATCTCTGGGAGCCACATTGGTGTAGTGGATAACACGCTTACTTGCCGATCTGGTGGTAGTTTGTTCGTATCACATCGATCTGTACAACCATGTAGACCCCGACCAAACTATGTACCAGGAAATATTTGGGGAAGCAAAAGCAGCAGGTCTGCTACTGACAACATCAGCCATCGAATTTGGGGCTAGCACCATGTATACAATACGGCTGGAAATGTAGAGAAACATTCGTTTAATTTGGTCATACTTCTTTGTCTGTTTCTTATTTGAAGGGTAGGTTGTTTGAGAAGTCTGTGTATCCAATAATTATTTCATCATCCAGAGCCTTGCCAGTGGGCGATCATGCCTCTCCACAAATTAAGATCTCCGACTGCATGGATAAATTTGTGCCTCCATTCCGTGCCATGACACAAGACTGTTAAGAATCTTCTCCCGCTGTCTTCCTCTATCTCTCTTTCCGCAAATCTTTCCGATTGTCACGACATGTTCCAATTTTTGTCTTCTTATAACGTGGCCAAAAAACGATGACTGGCTCTTTGTGATGTTTGTGATAAGTTGTCTTTTCGACTCAGCGTCCCTTAAAACGTCTTGATTGCTCATTTTGGCTGTCCAATTAATTTTCAGCATTCTTCTATAAAACCACATCTCCAAGACTTCCATGGATTTTTAATAATTGCATACATCTTCTTAATCTATTTCTTCTCCGCATGTCCTCTTTATTAATTTTAAATTTATCTCATCATTCTCATCATATATCATGGCTAACAACATGGGTGATTACGGTTCCCATCTCACAGAGTCACCAGCGTCTTGGATCAGCTCTGTCTTCTTTTCCTGAATACGCCATGTGGCCAAGCCAACCAAGTATTTATTTCTTTGCCTTTCCCTCGCTCTTTTCTCATCGCGTATACCTATTATTGTCAAATTTTAAGTTTATTTATCCTCATATAATGCCCCTCTCCCCTCCCCCCCAAAAAATATCTTGCTTGTGTACTCTTAATTGAAGGGTTGTCTCATTCGTTTTTCTTTTCCTACGAGGGTATTTTTTGTTTTTACTCAGAAACCATATTTCCACTGCCATGAAATGTTTCTTAGCTTGTCTGATTATTGTCTATGTTTAACATGCATCTAACAGTATAGGTTTTATACAGCACTTTATATATTCTTTTTCTCAATGCAAATGACAGATTTTCACTGATGAATATATTTTTCCATGTGGCTAAATGCCACGTTTGTCATGGAGCTTCTTGTTCTTACCTCCTATGTGTGTTTGGTTGGGTGGTTGGGGTGTGTGAGTGTGGGTGGGTAGATGGGAGATGTATGTGTTGATGGGTGCGTGGGGGATGTGTGGTGTGATGTGATGGTGAGGATGAGTACGTGAGGGATGGATGTCTGTGGGGGATGAGTGTATTGGTGGGGGATGTGTGTGTGGGTGGGAAGATGTGTGCGGATGGGGATATACGTGGGGGGTATATGTGGGTGGTGGAGTGTGTGTAGGTGGGAGGTATGTGTTTGTGAATGGGTGATGTGTTTTGGGTGGGGATGTGTGTGTGGGGGATGTGTGTGTGGGGGATGGTGTATGGGTGGGGAGATGTGTGTGTGATGGAGAGATGTGTAGGGTGGGGTGTGTGTGGGTGAGAGATGTGTGTTTAAGGTTGTGTGTTTAAGGGATGTGTGATTGGAGGTGGGTGGGCGGAGGATGTGTGGGTGGGTGAGTGTGTGTAGGTTGGGGGATGGGTTGGTGTTTGTGTGTGTGGGTGGCTTCTGGATGTGTGGGTGGGTTGGGAGAGATTGTGTGGGTGGGGATGTGTGTAAGTGGGGGAAAATGTGGGTGGATGCGGGTTTGTGTGTGGGTAGGTGCGGGATGTGTGTTTTGGCGGGGATATGTGTGGGAGGGGGATGTGTGGTTGAGGGATGTGTGTTTGACTGGGTGGCTGGGTGTGTGTGTGTGTGTGTGGGTGGTGGGTAATATGTGGGTATTTGAGTGTTGGTGGGTGAAGGATGTGTGTGTGGGCGAGGAGATTGTGTAGGTGGGGGATGTGTGGGTGGGTGATGGGTGGGTGGGTGCATGCTGTGTACCTGGGGGTGTGTGGGTAGATGGGGATGTGTGTGTGGGGGATGTGAGTGGGAGATATGTGTGTGGGTGGGGAGATTGTGTAGGTGGGTGTGTGTGTGTGGGTGTGGGATGTGGGGGGTGGGATGTGAGGGGTGGGTGGATATGTGGGGGAATGTATGTGTGCCTGGAGGTGTGTTTGTGGTTGGGTGGGGATGTGTTTGTGGGAGATGTGTGGGTGGATATGGGATAGGTGGGCGGGTGGGGGATGTCTCTCATAACATGGTAATATTCATTGTTTATGTTTACAATATTCTTTTGACAATGGTTTTTTTTTCCTATGTGAATGTATTATGCACTATTGATGAACGAAACCTGAGTGATTAGAAGGGCCGAATGTAAGACGGGCCTGCGTGCCCAATTTGTTACCCTTTGAAAATAAAGTCCATTCGTTCGTTAAAGTCCGTTCGTTCGTACCTCAGCAAAGCATCGGGTGTCATGGCTATTCCGAGATAAGTTTCACCGAAACTCGTATTTAAGAAATCCGGCATTTACTTGGATGTTTCATCGTCACATTTCTATTGTTTTGGCGATGTGGTTAGGCCGCCTGCATCGCGTTCCGAAGGTTGTGGACTCGATTCCGCCCTACATAGTTCAGTTCATGAGAGCAGTTTTCTCAGAGACTCCTGGGGGTCATGGTGAAGCTAGTTCGTGCTTTGTGCGACGCTTTAGGCAGGTCGCACTGCGGAAAAAGCGACGAACAATATGGGATAAAAACCAGGTGCAATGAAGTCGATCCTCTTATCTTTTAAACCCTTTTTTACCCTTGGAGATGACCATAATTTGTGTTTTCTTTCAAATTAATTTTAAATCCAGCTTCCTACACTATGTACAGTAAACACAGCAAGTGGACACTGCAGATACTGTTCACTAAATACAATTAATAATATGTTATCAGCATATCTGGTACTTTTGGTGTTATCTCTTCCGATGGAAATACCTCTCATGTCTTTTAAATTTCTCATAAAACGTTCAGAAAACTGAGGAAAAAAAAGGTTTCGAGATAATATACATCCTATCTTTATCTCACACCTTTCTGACTGACTGGTATTGACCTACTTCGTTATTCCATTTTATGCAGCATGTTGTTTTCAATATTTGATTTGTTTTTTTACATATGCATGTTATATTATATCGACGTGTTTTACTCAATGGAAAACCTGTGTGCGGTCAATGAAGCAAAGATGCAAATCTTTGTTTGCTTCTACCGAACGCTCTATCAGTGTTCCCAGTAAATACACATCATGTTGTACTTTTGTCTTCTACAAATATACATTGTTCTTTCCCTACTTCGGGGTGCATTTCCTTCCTATCTCTTTAAACGACGATTCTTAACAAAATCTCTGTGATGCTACCCATTCAGCCAAATGTTCGATATTAATCACGTTTTAAGAAAAAGAAGAAGTAAAAGAAGAAGAAGAGGAAGGAGGAGGAGGCGGAGGATGTGGAGAAGTAGTAGTAGTAGTAGTAGTAGTAGTAGTAGTAGTAGTAGTAGTAGTAGTAGTAGTAGTAATGTAGTAGTAGTAGTAGTAGTAGTAGTAGTAATAGTAGTAGTAGTAGTAGTAGTAGTAGTAGTAGCAGCAGCAGCAGCAGTAGTAAAGTAGTAGTAGTATTAGTAGTGGTGGTAGTGGTAGTGGTGGTAGTAATAGTAGTAGATGTAGTAATAGTAGTAGTAGTAGTAGTAGTAATAGTAGTAGTAGTTGTTGTAGTAGTAGTAGTAGTAGTAGTAGTAGTAGTAGTAGTAGTAGTAGTAGTAGTAGTAGTAGTAGTAGTAGTAGTAGTAGTATTAGTAGTAGTAGTAATATTAGTTGTAGTAGTAGTAGTAGTAATAGAAGAAGAAGAAGAAGAAGAAGAAGAAGGAAAGGAGGAGGAGGAGGAAGGAGGAGGAGGAGGTGGAGGAGGAGGAGGAGGAGGAGGAGGAGGAGGAGGAGGAGGAGGAGAAAGAATCACAACTATTAATCGCTACAAAACAAAAATTCAAGTGGTTTAAACAAATCTCACGAGTTTACACTTTCTCACTATATGTTAAATATGAATTTATATTCTATTTTAACTGACATATTTTAAACACCACTCTAATCACTAACATCCAAATAATTGTTTAATCTTCAGATCACTTTTTGGCTGCGAAGGCGTCCGACCTTTTTCCTCCTGAACACTGTGATACCAGTCGTCTTATTATCGTTTCTGAACATTTTGGTCTTTCTCATTCCCGCAGACTCTGGAGAAAGGGTCAGTTATGGTATGTACTATGTTTCCACGAAAGTAAAGTCAGTTACAATAAATTGCAATGTGCTTTCTCGAAGAGCACAGAATCAGTTATGGTAAGTAATTGTGTTTCACGAACAATAAAGTCAGTTACAGTAATCGTCGAGTTTCTCAAATAGCACAGAATCATGGTACCGTAAGGAGTCAGTTATGGTAGGTTCTATGTGTTTCACGAACTGAATAGAGTCAATTATATTAGATCTTAATTTTTCACGAACTGAATATAGTCAGTTTATGTTAGATCATAATGTTTCACGAACTGATAGAGTCAATTATATTAGATCTTAATTTTTCACGAACTGAATAGAGTCGGCTATGTTAGATCTTAATGTTTCACGAACTGAATAGAGTCGGATATGTTAGATCACAATGTTTCACGAACTGAATAGTCAGATATGTTAGATCATAATGTTTCAACGAACTGAATAGTCAGATATGTTCGATCATAATGTTTCACGAACTGAATAGAGTCGGCTATGTTAGATCATAATGTTTCACGAACTGAATAGTCAGATATGTTAGATCATAATGTTTCACGAACAGAATAGTCAGATATGTTAGATCTTAATGTTTCACGAACTGAATAGAGTCGGCTATGTTAGATCATAATGTTTCAAGAACTGAATAGTCAGATATGTTAGATCATAATGTTTCACGAACTGAATAGTTAGATATGTTAGATCTTAATGTTTCACGAACTGAATAGAGTCGGCTATGTTAGATCATAATGTTTGACGAACTGAATAGTCAGATATGTTAGATCATAATGTTTTCACGAACTGAATAGTCAGATATGTTAGATCTTAATGTTTCACGAACTGAATAGAGTCGGCTATGTTAGATCATAATGTTTCACGAACTGAATAGTCAGATATGTTAGATCATAAAGTTTCACGAACTGAATAGTTAGATATGTTAGATCTTAATGTTTCACGAACTGAATAGAGTCGGCTATGTTAGATCATAATGTTTCACGAACTGAATAGTCAGATATGTTAGATCATAAAGTTTCACGAACTGAATAGTTAGATATGTTAGATCTTAATGTTTCACAAACTGAATAGTCAGATATGTTAGATCATAATGTTTCACGAACTGAATAGTCAGATATGTTAGATCATAATGTTTCACGAACTGAATATTCAGATATGTTAGATCATAATGTTTCACGAACTGAATATAGACAGTTATGTTAGATCATAATATTTCACGAACTGAATAGTCAGATATGTTAGATCATAATGTTTCACGAACTGAATAGTCAGTTATGTTAGATCATAATGTTTCACGAACTGAATAGAGTCAGATATGTTAGATCATAATGTTTCACGAACTGAATAGTCAGATATGTTAGATCATAATGTTTGACGAACTGAATAGTCAGATATTTTAGATCTTAATGTTTCACGAACTGAATAGAGTCGGCTATGTTAGATCATAATGTTTCACGAACTGAATAGTCAATATGTTAGATCATAATGTTTCACGAACAGAATAGTCAGATATGTTAGATCTTAATGTTTCACGAACTGAATAGAGTCGGCTATGTTAGATCATAATGTTTCACGAACTGAATTGTCAGATATGTTAGATCATAATGTTTCACGAACTGAATAGTCAGATATGTTAGATCTTAATGTTTCACGAACTGAATAGAGTCGGCTATGTTAGATCATAATGTTTGACGAACTGAATAGTCAGATATGTTAGATCATAATGTTTCACGAACTGAATAGTCAGATATGTTAGATCTTAATGTTTCACGAACTGAATAAGTCGCTATGTTAGATCATAATGTTTCACGAACTGAATAGTCAGATATGTTAGATCATAAAGTTTCACGAACTGAATAGTTAGATATGTTAGATCTTAATGTTTCACGAACTGAATAGAGTCGGCTATGTTAGATCATAATGTTTCACGAACTGAATAGTCAGATATGTTAGATCATAAAGTTTCACGAAATGAATAGTTAGATATGTTTAGATCTTAATGTTTCACAACTGAATAGTCAGATATGTTAGATCATAATGTTTCACGAACTGAATAGTCAGATATGTTAGATCATAATGTTTCACGAACTGAATAGTCAGATATGTTAGATCATAATGTTTCACGAACTGAATATAGACAGTTTATGTTAGATCATAATATTTCACGAACTGAATAGTCAGATATGTTAGATCTAATGTTTCACGAACTGAATAGTCAGTTATGTTAGATCATAATGTTTCACGAACTGAATAGAGTCAGATATGTTAGATCATAATGTTTCACGAACTGAATAGTCAGATATGTTAGATCATAATGTTTCACGAACTGAATAGAGTCAGATATGTTAGATCATAATGTTTCAAGAACTGAATAGTCAGATATGTTAGATCATAATGTTTCACGAACTGAATAGTCAGATATGTTAGATCATAATGTTTCACGAAGGGCCAGAATCTGTTATGGTTGGTGCTATGTTTTTCACATAAAGCCAACTTTGGTTCGTACTTTGCGTTTCACGAACTATTAAGAATTACTCGTTGTAGGTGCTATATCTTTCACGAACCATAAAGGGTCAGTAATTGTAGGTGCTTTGTTATTTGCGAAACGTAATCATTCAGTAATGTTAATTAATATGTGCTTCACGAATCGTAAAGTCAGTAATGTTAGTTAATATGTGTTTCACGAATCGTAAAGTCAGTAATGTTAGTTTATATGTGTTTCACGAATTGTAAAGTCAGTAATGTTAGTTTATATGTGTTTCACAAATTGTAAAGAGTCAATTATTATACGTGCTATATAATTTGCGAACCGTAAATAGTCACCTTGTCGACCCGGTGGTTATGTGTTCGAAACCCCATTGTGCGTGGATTATTGTTGAAAACTGAGTAGGGCTCCCAAACCGACTCAGCTTAACATGGGTGTCGGGAGATGCTCTAGTAGGGTCCCCAAACCGACTCAGCTTAACATGGGTGTCGGGAGATGATCTAGTAGGGCCCCCAAACCGACTCAGCTTAACATGGGTGTCGGGAGATGTTCTAGGAAGTAAAATCGGTGGAGTGATAATACATGGGACCATAACATCAGAGACCATAATGCCAGTCCCAAATACGCCAGTAACAAGGCTCTTTACTGATTGTATTAGATTGTTTTGGCCCTACAGCACTCACTGTTTCTAAATATGCATATACTTTATTATATTTCTAGTGTCAGAAAGGCAACAACTGGTTTCGTGACAGAAACTGATTTGAGCTGTGAAGTGTTAGGCCATTACATATTCTACGTCACGGCATGATGAGATCTGGTGACCATTTCTCTTCACGTCACATGTTGTTTCCAGACAATTCTTTAAACATTTTTGAACATTAACAAGTGCCATATTAAAATGCTTTATCTAGACCAAACGTGTAAGAGATGGTAAGAGATCTCAGGGTCGGCCTCTACTACGATACAAAGATGTGTGTAGCGGGACATGATTGATACAGACATTGATAATGCACATTGGGAGCAAATCGCCGCTGAACGTGTTGCATGGAGGGCAAACATCAGAAATGGAATAAAGACAAAGGAGACAATTATTGCAGATAAGTCACACACCGAGCGTAAGATGGTGCATGATGGTGGAAATGACCACGTGTTCACATGCACCCACTGTGACCGAACATTTACAGCGCGAATTCGCCTTATCAGTCACATTCGCTACCGCCATAGATTCTAAAGTAGGATTCTAGAATGTGAACAGGTTATGATTCGACACGAACATAAGGATTCTAGAATGTGAACAGGTTATGATTCGACACGAACATAAGGATTCTAGAATGTGAACAGGTTATGATTCGACACGAACATAAGGATTCTAGAATGTGAACAGGTTATGATTCGACACGAACATAAGGATTCTAGAATGTGAACAGGTTATGATTCGACACGAACATAAGGAGTCTAGAATGTGAATAGGTTATGATTCGACACGAACATAAGGATTCTAGAATGTGAACAGGTTATGATTCGACACGAACATAAGGATTCTAGAATGTGAATAGGTTATGATTCGACACGAACATGAGGATTCTAGAATGTGAATAGGTTATGATTCGACACGAACATGAGGATTCTAGAATGTGAACAGGTTATGATTCGACACGAACATAAGGATTCTAGAATGTGAACAGGTTATGATTCGACACGAACATAAGGATTCTAGAATGTGAACAGGTTAGGATTCGACACGAACATAAGGATTCTAGAATGTGAATAGGTTATGATTCGACACGAACATAAGGATTCTAGAATGTGAATAGGTTATGATTCGACACGAACATGAGGATTCTAGAATGTGAATAGGTTATGATTCGACACGAACATGAGGATTCTAGAATGTGAATAGGTTATGATTCGACACGAACATAAGGATTCTAGAATGTGAATAGGTATTATTCGACACGAACATGAGGATTCTAGAATGTGAACAGGTTATGATTCGACACGAACATAAGGATTCTAGTATGTCAACAGGTTATGATTCGACACGAACATAAGGATTCTAGGATGTGAACAGGTTATGATTCGACACGAACATAAGGATTCTAGGATGTCAACAGGTTATGATTCGACACGAACATAAGGATTCTAGTATGTCAACAGGTTATAATTCGACACGAACATGAGGATTCTAGGATGTGAACAGGTTATAATTCGACACGAACATAAGGGTTCTAGGATGTGAACAGGTTATGATTCGACACGAACATAAGGATTCTAATATGTCAACAGGTTATGATTCGACACGAACATAAGGATTCTAATATGTGAACAGGTTATAATTCGACACGAACATAAGGATTCTAGTATGTCAACAGGTTATAATTCGACACGAACATAAGGGTTCTAGGATGTGAACAGATTATGATTCGACACGAACATAAAGATTCTAATATGTGAACAGGTTATGATTCGACACGAACATAAGGATTCTAGTATGTCAACAGGTTATGATTCGACACGAACATAAGGATTCTAATATGTGAACAGGTTATAATTTGACATGAACATAAGGATTCTAGTATGTCAACAGGTTATGATTCGACACGAACATAAGGATTCTAGGATGTGAACAGGTTATAATTCGACACGAACATAAGGATTCTAGGATGTGAACAGGTTATGATTCGACACGAACATAAGGATTCTAGTATGTCAACAGGTCATGATTCGACACGAACATAAGGATTCTAGGATGTGAACAGGTTATGATTCGACACGAACATAAGGATTCTAGGATGTGAAAAGGTGATGATTCGACACGAACATAAGGATTCTAGGATGTGAACAGGTTATGATTCGACACGAACTTAAGGATTCTAGGATGTGAACAGGTTATAATTCGACACGAACATAAGGATTCTAGGATGTGAACAGGTTATAATTCGACAAGCACATGAGGACTATCTGGGATTAGGCTTTGACTGATGATGTTTCCACCAAGGTTTGTTTTTCTTGCTTGCTTTCGCTCACTATGAACTCAAGCGTAATACATAAACGTGCTATTACTTCTAAAACATTGGACTCATGTTTGCATGTTGATTAGCTTTCCCTATTACCAGTGTCCCTCCATCAGGCAAACCCACCCCGGCATCTGAGGTGCTTGTAATTTACTTCTCCAAGTCAAGGATGAGATACCAACAGTTTAGTTTAACTCACTGGTGTGCAGACTGAGCCAGCTGCCTCGGCATCAGAACACCCGAAGTTTAAAAACGAGCACTCTTATCCTTTCGGCTACGCTCACCTCCCGCAAGGATTTTATGTATGTGAGTGTCAACCAGTTCCAACCCAATACCCCCACGGAGCCTGGATGTGATCAATTATGCATTTTATGACCTCAGGGATCACCGTACTCCTGGCCCTGTCTGTGTTCCTGAGCATGGTCGGGGAGATGCTGCCGCAGACGGCTGATGCTGTACCAGTCATCATCATCTACCTGATAGTCATCTTTATCTTCTCCGTGCTGACGGTTATCAACACTATTGTTATCGTCTTCATTTATCACAGAAAAGAGGTGAGTGACTAATGGGAGGTAATATGATGAAGATGGTTTTATGTGTGTTTGTGAAGTAATGTATTGTTTGCATATCCTTTACAGGACATCGCTGTCAACATCAGTATCTTTCAGATGATTGTTGATTTCTTGGCAAGATTACTCTCAGTAGTTTGCCATTGCTTTCTGAGCGACCGGCTCACATACTCCGTAAGTTACAGACGCTGTTAGAACCGTTACCGATTCTCGCCGTCGTCACGTTACTTATGAGAGTATACGAGATTACGGAGAAAGTCGTGTAACCTCTAGATCAGGAATGCCAGCAAGTAATGTATTTTTGTTGTTGTTGTTGTTGCATATCCTTTACAGGACATCGCTGTCAACACCAGAATCTTTCAGCTGTATGTTGATTTCTTGGCAAGATTACGCACAGTAGTTTGCCATTGCTTTCTGAGCGGCCGGCTCACATACCCCGAAGGTTACCGATGCGATTCGAACCACTGCTGATTCTCACCGTCATCACGTTAACCACGAGAGTATACGAGATTACGGAGAAAAGTAGTAACCTCTAAGCCAGGAAGCCGGCAAGTAATGTATTACCAAAGTTATATCTATGATGATAAAGTGCAAGGCAACACCATATCAGTTCAGTTTCAACAAAATGGGAAAAATACAACATGAGAACCTCAACAGGGATAAGGCTGAAACAATGAAAATCAGCACGTCAGCAGGCCCAATAAATACACAAAGTGAAATAAGTCCCATAGCTATAACAGTTAAGTTGTAAAATGCACACAGAAAAGGCCTGGTATGGCTGCTTTTAATCTAGCTAGAAGGTTTTGCTCCGATGACGCACTAAAAGGAGAACTGGACACCGTTAATCAGACTGCAATCTAGTGGATATCCAGCCGACTTCATCAAGCGTCACCGCCAGCCGTCCAAACATATCCCCACAGAATTAATCTTCAAATGTAAACGAGGGAACGATATAATGAAACGAATACACGGTCGACTTAAAACAGCAGTAAGCCAAACATTCTTTGTTGCTGAACCAAAGATAAGATACAACACCAATCCGATACCTGCTCCAGCTGTTAAAGATTTGTTGTCTCCATACACCAAATCAAACTCCATTGAACAATTCCAGTGTGATAACCGAACAACTAACATAAGCAGATCGGACAGACAGATCGAGCCACTAAACATATACCAATGTCAGCGGGAAAAAGAGAATTAATCAGTCATCAAGAATCCCTTTGCGGTCAACAGGTTATAAAACGCTCTCCTCGTTGATTTCTTAACATGTCATTAACTACTGTGATAAAGTTAACAAAGAAAAAGTAATCCGTTTACTGTATTCAACCAACCAGAAAATCTGTCTCAAATAAAGCGATGCCTTAGCTATTAGGCGGTTCCAGCTTGGTTTAGGCAAATAGAAAGAGTTCGTTTCAAATATAAAATTAACGTGTGGATAACAAATGCTCCACAATCTATCAATAAAAGCGACTATTTGTTTCAAGTATTTCAACCATAGAATTATCTATTTATTCACTTCATATGTTATATAACTCTGCAGTATGCACTTGGCTGAGGAGATGCAACGAAATATGCCGGACAATAAATTGTGCAACATATTGTTTGTGACTTTTGTGTTTAAAATGGTATTAACTTGAGGCAAGTGCAGAAATTCAAATATCAAGCCACATGGATAACATCAGATGGACGATAAAGAACATAGATAAATAACAGTTTAAAAAACTAAATTTTATACAATGATGAACATCTTTTCAATAATTCCTTGTCATTGGAGGTTAGAACAAGAATTCCTCCGTGTTACTTAGAACCAGTTATAACATATGGCTGTGAATCCTAGACAATTAGCACACAAGCAAAGAATTCACTTGAATCTTCAGCACGTGTTTTTACAGAAGAATGCTGACAATTTCTTTGACATCCAAAATGAATAATCTAATAATTTTTGAAAGAGACTAAGACACACAAGCAATTTATCAGAAACAAACATCAGAAAGAGGCTGTCATCATTTTTGGCCACATTATGAGAGACAGAAGCTAGAACACTTTGTGACAACTGGACAGATGTGTTGACAGGGAGATAGAGGAAGGCAATGGTTGAAGATTCTTGACAGCGCTGTTTCATGAGTGGCACCTTGCAGTCTTGACAGACCAAAGTGTGTGAGTTGGAATGTGGCCAATATTCCATCACAATGCCTGGGCAGAGCTTCAGAGAAACATGTGGTGCCCAAACGACATGTCCCCTCTCTCAACCTAGTCTTGTGTATTCCAGAGGAATGGGTAACCAATACATCTGGCACAAGGTAGGCTGCAGACGCTGGCGGCGCAGCGTCAATCCTCCGAGACCTCGCCTCCACGAGCCGGTGGCGAGTTATGGCCAGACCCTGACACCCATGGCAAGAAAGAATATCAGTACACGAATTGATACGTGCCGGTGGAGACCCCATGATGTGGAGAAGCATGATCGCCTACACGAGTCGACAAGTCACTTTATGATGATTATTATTGTTTCTGAATTTGTTTGCTTTGTAAACTGTACTTTTTTGTTTTATCATAATTATTTATCCGTTAGAAAAACAAAACCTACTACTATTACATGCATCAATTTATCTAATATCAAATGTAACGAATTCATGTTTTTATATTTACAGAATGATGATGATGTGATAAAAGAACATAGCAGTAGCAGAAGAAAGAGCAATATTGTCAGCCCTGTTGAACAATACACTAATGAGAAAGACAATATGAAAGTACATCTATCAAAAGTCAATAGTAGGACGTCTGCCAGACAGCTACAACCTTCACAGAAAACAAATAATCAGGACCAATGCAACCATCACAAATCACAGCCCAGCAGACTTGAAATGCACAAGAAGTATGCTGATATAATATCGTTTGTAGTCTTCTTTGTTATATGGCTAGTTTTAACTATTGGATTTCTACTTTACATATCAGACAGTCACAAGAAATCAATTTCTTCTTGATATGGTTAGTATTACATACTGAATTATTGCTGTAAATATCAGACAATCACAAGAACATCATCCCTTCATGATATAAACAAAAGTCGCTTAAAGGTCGACAGGGTTAACCTCATTGCACCGGGTTTGTTTCATATGGCTCAGTCTCTTTCCGCAACGCGGAAAGCGTCGCACATAGCACGAACTCCGTAGCTCCAGCGACGACCCTCAGGAGTATCCGAAAAAATGCACTCGTGAACCGAAGGATGCGGCCCGGAATCGAACCCACAACCTTCGGAGCCTGAGTCAGACGGCTTGACCACGGAGACCCTTCATGATATGGTTAGTGTTACCTATTGGATGTCTGTTTTACATATCAGATAATCTCAAGAACATACTCTCTTCAATATATGGATAGTATTAATTAACGGATTTCTCTTTTACTTATTAGACAATCACAAGAAAATAATCTATTCGTGATGTAGCTAATGTTAACTATTTGAGTTTTGCTGTAAATATCAGACAATCACAATCTCTTTGCGATATAGCTACTGTTAACTATTGGATCTGTATACCAGCCACAGACAATTACACACAATCTTAACGTGATTCAGATATTGGCTAACGTTTGGATGTCTACTGTAAATACAAATATGAACAAGTAACGAGAAAGCAGGTGTAAGACATAATTAATTATATTCCCACATTTCATCTTAACTAACAAGGTAAAATAATTACCTGAATTATATAACACACTAAAGCCAATATGAATACAAAAATTAACATTTTATGTTTTGAGATAAGAGTTCTCTGACTGCTATTTCTTTTCCTATAGCCAATCATTACCTGCGAAGTTATTTTTCATCCTATTCTGTATAAGAACAAACTATTTCGTCGGAAAATATATATGAGTGTTTTAAACCTTTTCTTAGATTATTGTTTTAAAATGTCTTTAATCGCTGATGTTAATAGTTTTAAAAGTTTTATAGTTTTAAAAGTTTATCAACTATTTTCGTCAACTTATTTTTCAATCTGTAAGCAGAGGTAGAGCAATGACTAGCACTCTCGCCTGACGACCTGGTGGTTATGGGTTCGAATCCTTATGTTTTGTTCACATGTTGACCCATCCTAAGACAGGAACCAAGAAATGTTATAGAATGCAAAGTCGGCCTGCCTGATTTTGACCACATTAGCCATCGAGTGCCATTTATAACAATATTGGGCTACCAGAATATAACCTGTACGTCCCAGGAGGTGGAGAAGAGTACTTTTTGTATTTAAATCTGGTCCTATCCTGAACAAGCATGAGAGACTTAATTTGTTTTGTATAAACCCGGCTTACCAACTGACAGTATGCCACAGCAAGCAATGATGCACAGACCAAAAGGTAACAGAAGAAGAGGCCGGTTATGTAAGCGATGAGCAGAGGGAATAGTCAATGGGAATCTCGATATATGAAGCACATAAACGGGTATTCTCCCGCTGTTTATGCTTCATCTCGACACCGCAAGCTACAAGGGAAACAAGATGAGATGAGTTGACATAATCCCGGCTGAGAACATTACAAGTGTTTATTTGCGTTTTTTTTTGCTGTTCAACAATGAGTTCTCAGTGGATTAATAAAAAAAAACAAAAAAACAGAAGATGAAACTCAGTGTCCGTGTTAGATTTTAGAATGCTAGTTAATTGAGATTATTTCAGTATTTTGTTTTCAGTAAAGACTTTTACATATTGTGAGCTTTGTTTCATTATTTCCTTTCATAGCTTTTAAAGTTACTGAACTTTAAGAATAATTATCATCATCATTAATCGATTCCGCTGCCAATCAAAAATTAGGTTTGGACCAGACATGGTACACAACAAAATGAACACGTATTATAATATAAATATCCGTCCACAGCGCACTGAAATTGCGGAAGACACCGCGAAACACGATGACCCGAGTATGGCAATATCTCGTCCTTCTCACCAAATGGGAAATCATAGTTGGCGTTATATTGTTCTTCGGCACTGAATCAGTTAAGTGTCCTGCCGACTGCCGTTTTGGATTATGCTACTCCGTTTCTAGTGAACTAAAACAGCATGCATCAGTCCGTGTGTTGACACCCTTACATGCCATGATACAAGGCTGTCAAGAATTCTCACTCAATTCCCATTCTCTATCTCTTTCCAACAGATGTTTCCTGTTGACACAACATGTTCTAGTGTTTCTCTTCTCATAATGTGGCTAAAAATGATAATCAGTAAGCTAAGGCAATAGGGTATTAGTGGACCGCGGACACTGCGTTGCAGTTTTGTCGTTTCCCTCTCCAAGTTCTGAAACCATCAGGGCGTGCAACATTGATACGGGAAGTTAGCCCGACTGAGGAGGCGGCCAGTTGGTAGACCACAGTAATATAGCGTGTTCGTAGTCATAGCATTGTATTCGATGTCCAGTTCTGGAGACCTCGGCAGTTCAACATTCTCGCCCTAGCTTTTTATGGGAGATGCCCAGGAGTTGGCTTGAAACACTGACACCATAATAACGAGATGCATCAAATATGCCAGGGAAGAAATAATGCAATGTTTTGTTTATGGCGACTGTGTTAAAATTCACCAAGCGAATTCATTGTGTTGAAGATATGACATGTCAAAGGAAATAGACACTATATCTCCCCGTAGAGCTCGCTTCCTGGTGTTCTTCACGAGTGTTGCGAAGACCTTGGAGTAGCTAACAGGTATTGCTTGAAAAAAGACAGTGGAAAAAGAGACAGGGCAGATTGAAAGAAATGAGCTTGGATAGACAGAGATGGTAGCATGGAGTTGTACCAACATCCTTGGTGCTCTGGATCAACTCTGCTGATGATAGATAATGGCATCGTGTTAATCCGTCCGCATAATTTCATTTGGTCCTATGCTTCTTTTCCAGTTGATCTTTCCATTCGTCACGATGCTTTCCAAAGTCGCTTCTCATCACGTGACAATAGAATGCTGTTTGTCTCTTTCGTATTGTTGTATGTAACTATCTACTTTCATTGGCTTCTTCCAGGCAATCGTTGCTAGATACGTTCGCATTCCGATGTATTCGCAACATTCGCCCCAGGAACCAAATATCAATTGCTTATAATTGTTGTAATTGGACCCATGCACATACAGATGGATCAGCCTAAAATTCAGTAGAAAATGGAGGAGAAGGAATTCTCCTAAATTAAAAAAATGGAGTTAATAAAACAGTCAGTGGCAACTGGAAAACTCTCAGGTAACTTAAAAGCAGAAGTAGAGGCTTTGAAAACTGCAGTAGAAATGCTCTTGATGGATGAACATAAAGAGAAGCAAATAGCTATCTTTACAGATGCAAAGTCAGCTGTCTCAATACTGAAGAGCATAAACAGTAAAGAAGTAGCAGACCTTAGAGCAGCAATAAAAAGTTGTCTTACAGTTGATACCATCACATGTCAATATACCTGGAAATGAAGAGGCTGACATATTGGCAAAAGAGGTCGGGCGACTTCCTCAACCTGACATAGATATAACCTATAATGAGGCAAAGTGGTTTATAAAAAAGCACTTTTAGAACCATGTGGGAATCAGAACATCCAGGCCATCACAGAAATCATCATCTAGAAAGATGACGCATATTATAAACTCGACCTTAGAAGCCATGTGCAGGACGTGACGATACCTTGGGTGAGCCCAGTACAAGAACGGCACTATGTTTCGGCTCTGCAATTATGGAATCCTCCTTGGATGGCGGGGAATGCCCATGGTCTGCCCCTGCCTTCCCTTGGGGGCTGGTCGGGATGTCTTAAGCTGTTTTAAATGGGCCAGCTGGGATGGGGTTAACACCACAACAGTGAGAGTAGAACGTTCTACGAAACATCCGGGAAGGTAACCCGGTCAACACATGCCTAAAGAAGTCGGATGTGTCGGCCGAAAGGTGCAATTTCGCAGCTATGCTGTGAACAGGCACAACACAATTACGTCTAAAACAACATTCCGAACGAACGCAGAAGAAGAAGTAGAAGAAAAGGACAGAAGAAGAAGAGAGCTTATTAAAATGGGCACTAGATCATTTTGAAATTTCTGGGAGGCAAAGGCGGAAGGAAGGAAAGATACTGGAAACTGCACACTGGGCTCTTAAAATGTCCCTCGGCAGTTGGACATCGTATGAACATAGCTTTGTCCAAAATTGGAAGAACACATTAAACAGAACGTACCCCAACCATACAAATACCGGTCCAAATGGCGACGACGTGACGCGTTTATTCTTCGGGAGACGCTGTTTAGTGTTTTACGCTGTTTAGTGTTTTATGCTGTTTAGTGTTTTCCTGTGTATTATGTGGTGTCATTTCTTATTCGTTTATTCTTATTCGTGTTCAAAAGAAGCCACAGAAGGTAGGTGGTGGATGATACTTTGAGGGCAGCCGACAGATATTTGTTGGTTATGGTCTCAAGTTTCGCGACGGCAGGCAGAGGATCTCTTTCGTGAGACAATGGTTGCGTTCACCTGGCCAGTATTGTCACTGCCACAGAGGAAAGCAACGGCAAACTACCTCTTTAAAAGTGCCTAGTACATTATGATTCGCCTAAAGACTGATCATCTTAAGACAAGGATGGAGATATTAAAATTAGCAACATGGAATGTTAGGACGTTAAACGACGAGGACACATTAGAGAACATAAAACAAGAACTGGAAAGAGAAAAAAATTATATTTTAGGGATGTGCGAAACGAGATGGACAGGTGCAGGCATCAAGATAGATGAAGATTTTAATATTATTTATTCTGGAGGTGAAGATCGACAAAGGGGAGTGGCAATTATTTTGGACCGGAAGACATCATAATCTGTTCAAGGATAAGGGCCGTGTCGGACAGAGTTCTACTAGTTAAATTAAGTGGCAGACCTTTTAGCATAAATGTTATTCAAGTACATGCCCCAACAGGAGAATCCAGTGAAGATAGTGTAGAGGAATTATTTAATGACATAGAGTCTGCCTTAAAGAAATGTAAAAATTCAGAAATAAACATCATATTAGGGGACTTCAATGCAAAAGTAGGAAATCAAGTGATAGATACACAGTAGGAAACTATGGTTTAGGAGAAAGAAATGAAAGAGGGTACAGACTCGTAGAGTGGGCAAAAGAACAGGAACTGATTGTAGGAAACACCTGGTTTAAGCAACACCCTAGAAGATTATGAACATGAGGGAGTCCCGATAAGAGGATTAGAAACCAGGTTGACTACATTCTGATTAGCAGAAGATTTAGAAATGCGTTAACAATAGCAAAAACAGTTCCCAGTGCTGACTGTTATAGTGACCACAGATTACTTACAGGAACATTGAGGATAAAGTTAAAGAAAGTCAAGTATATAACAGGAAACACTAAATATGATTTGTGTACATTGAGTAATGACAAGGAAATACAAAACAAATTCAACATAGAAGTACAGAACAGATTTGATACATTGTCTGATCTAGAGATCCTATTCCAGGATGTGGATGATCAATTGGAAATATTGAAGAATTCAATCAGTTTGGCTGAAGAAACAACTATTCCAAAATTAAAGAAGGTGGGTCGTAAGAAATGGATGACTGAAGAAATTTTACACCTAATGGAAACAAACAAGAAGACTCATCAAAAATAATTCTGCCAAATATGAAGAAATTCAAAGTCAGAATATTATGTAAGGAGGCAAAAGAAGCATGGCTTGAGGAAAAATGCTTAGAAATTGAAAAACAAAACAACAGTCAAAATACTAAATTAGTGCACAAAAGAATTCAGGAACTTACTAATAAATGAACAAGTACAGGCTATCTAAAAACTAAAGATAGCAAAATCATAATAGAAAAAGATCAGATTATACATTTATGGACAGATTATGGGAAAAACCTTTATGAGGATAACAGAGAGGAACAGTATGATATTGGATGTAATAATGAAGGACGGCCAATTTTGAAGATGGAGGTTCGAAATGTTCTTAAGCATATGAAAGCTGGCAAGGCCCCCGGTGAAGATAACATCACAACAGAATGATTAAAGCTTTAGAAGAATATGGACTAGATCAAGTCACCAGACTGCTGAACATATTATATGATACTGGGGATATACCTTCTGAATTATGTAATTCTGTATTTATTGCAATCCCAAAGAAATCAGGAGCCTTGAGATGTGATCAACATAGAACAATTAGTATAATGAGTCACATCACAAAGATTTTGCTGCGAATTATCATGCAAAGAGTGAGGAAGAAATTACTACCTGAAATATTGGAAGAACAACGTGGGTTTGTGGAAGGAAAGGGTACAGTAAATGTTGTGTATATGCTGCGAACAGTTATTGAACGTGATATAGAAGTAAGCAAGGATATGCATCTTTGCTTTATTGACTACACATTGGCTTTTGATAGAGTTAGACCTGTCAATGTGGTGGATATGCTTGCAGATCTACAAATTGATGGGAAAGATATTTTTTTTTTTTTTTTGCATATCCTTTACAGGACATCGCTGTCAACAGCAGCATCTTTCAGCTGTCTGTTGATTTCTTGGCAAGATTACGCTCAGTAGTTTGCCATTGCTTTCTGAGCGGCCGGCTCAGTATCCCGCAAGTCACCAGCGGGGGTCGAACCGCTCCCAGTTCTCTCCCGCTACGAGACTCTGCGTGAGAAACGGAATTACGGAGAAAGTGTTGTAACCCCTCAGCCAGAGAGACCGGCCGGGAAAGATATTAGACATAGAAAAAAACATATATTGGAAACAACAAGCTGCCATAAGGATTGACAATGAAGTTGGGTCAATAAGAGCCTATTAAGACAGGTGTTAGGCAGGGATGTGTAATGTCTCCAGATATTTTTTCCCTGTACAGTGAAAATATTTTCAGAAATGCAGATGATATAAATGGAATCAGCATTGGAGGACGAAACATCAATAACATTAGATTTGCGGATGATACAGTATTTATTGCGGACAATGCGCAGGATCTGCAACAATTAGTAGATGCGGTTGTTGTACACAGTGAGCAGCTGGGGTTATAATTAAATTGTAAAAGGACACATGTTATGGTCGTCACTAGGAACAACGAAGTACCACAATGTAATATACAAGTAAATGGGAATATTCTTCAACAAGTGAATCGGTACAATTATCTTGGAACAGTCGTAACATCTGATGGGAGATGCCTTGAAGAGATTAGAACAAGAATCGCCATGGCGAAAGTAGCCTTTAGCAGATGAAAAACATTCTGACCAATAAAAAGACGTCAATTGAAACGAGAAAAAGAGTGTTGAGGGGCTACACAGAGCCTGTTCTTTTGCATGGATGGGAAACTTGGATAATGTGCAGTCAAGCTGAAAAACATCTGATGGCTGCAGAAATGTGGTTTCTGAGGAAACTGCAAAGAATACCATGGACAGATAGAAAAAGCAATGACCAAACAAATGAAACTCGTAAACTGATTAGAGAAATTAGACGTAGACAGTCACATTTTTTTTGGACATGTTATGAAAAGAAATGGATTGGAGAACTTAGAGACAACTGGCAAGATCGAAGGGAACAGACCAAGAGGAAGACCGAGAGGAAAATACCTGTATGACTTGGCCACATGGCAGGGACGAGACAGGAACACTGAGCTGATCCACGACTATGGTGATCGTGTGATATGGCGAGTCATGACCGCCCACGCTTTCCGACATGGCACATGATTGATTGATTGATTGACCCCAACCATATCATATTCATAGTATATGTAAATTACAAACGGCTTCCTTCGATCATTTGATGAGAAGAGAGGCATTGGAGAACATCATGACGACTGAAAAGTTCAAGGGGAAAAGAGGCGGAGGCAGACCAAGAGAAATGATACTGGATGGATTCAGATGGTGGCATGGAGGAATGTTATCAGCAGAGTTGATCCAGAAAACTAAAGATGGCGATCTTCATAGAGACATGGACGCCTACGCCTGATGGAAGGGCACTTGATGCTGACGTAGACTACGGTTGACACACTGCATAGCAGGTGACAACCTGTCAAACTCCACAACTCCGGCAACGATCCTCTGGGCCACCTGAATGACGGAGTCTGACAACGAAATCACGAACTCCTGGCCACCAGACAAATAGGTTGACCACTTCTCCACGGAGAGCTACGTCTTAATAGATAATTTCACAGAGTGACAAATATAGGTTTTTGAGTACAATCAATCAATCAATTAATCAATCAATCAATCAATCAATCATGTAATCAGTCAATCAATGAGCCAACAAACCTACCAACCAATCAATGAATCAAATATGCCAGTAATGACTATTGTTGGACAAGACTGTGGTTCAAGCTATAATATCCCAGGTATCAATCCACTTTCTTGCCTTCCTGGTATTGTATTAGTCAAACTATTCAATTGCAAACAAGTGGCTGTTGTGTTTCATATGCTGGTTCATTACTGGATTAAATGCATGCATTCGCGTGTGTTTGATGACAACCAATGTATATAGAAATTAGTGTGTGTCTATGATTGATTTCTTCTATGCTGATGAAGCATCAGAACTATATTGTCGCTTCCATGACTCCGATAAATACATACTTCAGACTATATTGAAACCTCTTAGTGACTCGGATAAATACATACTACAGACAATTACTTCCACTCAGCGTGTTTGTTTTTGTAGTATTTACATTGTTGTGGTCCAACAAAGCGGTGCCACGGTACCCAAACTGGTCACGATTATCGACGAATATTAACGATTATCGACGGATATTCACGATTATTGACGAGTAAACATTTATTTACTCTCCTTGGTTTCAAATCGTCAAAGTGAGATTCAGTGTTGCTTGATTGAATTGTTGACTATCTTCATTGACATTAAGTCCCAATCATCGATTTTCACAATAGCCAGATCTTCTGTTTGCGATGTACTTGTGGCGTCTAATGAAACCGCTAACTATTTAACCATGATTATTCGCATTG
>JACEFZ010016090.1:200000-229428 GCA_014155875.1 Cepaea nemoralis
GTTGACCCAGAACACGATCTGTGCAGCGACATGGACGCCTACGCCAGCTGGCAGGGCGCTTAATGATAATGATATATTAACTACGTTTCGAACACATTTCTATCCTTTCTTTAGGAGCATACGAAAAATTATAATAATCTATTACTGTTACTATATGTCTTGATGATGATCAGTCGTCTAGAATACTGATATCCTGCCAGCTAAACGAACACTCTGTGTATCTTTAGACATACTACCTCTAAAAGAGATGCCTGAGTTGTCAGTATATATGTGTGTCATCGCAATACTGTTGACCGAACTACATCATTGCCAGGGACAAACCTACGCCACAGTCAAGTCAATATACGACGACCTTCTAAGCCCCAACAGGTATCAGACTCAAGTCCGTCCACTTCTCAACCAGTCGCACATGATATCCGTCAGCGTCGTGTTTGAGGTACTATCCATTGTGGAGATTGACGAAGTTTCTCAGAGTTTCAAGTGTAACGGATTCATCTGGTTGTCCTGGAGAGATGAGGTTAGTAACGAAGGATTAAACGTCAAGTAGTTAAAGCACCGAATGTTAACTTGTTAATTCTTAATCCACGCGTTTATCATCATCATCATCATCATCATCATCATCATCATCATCATCATCATCATCATCATCATCATCATCATCATCATCATCATCATCATCATCATCATCATCATCATCATCATCATCATCATCATCATCATCATCATCATCATCATCATCATCATCATCATCATCATCACAAATCATTTCATTATCTAGGTAGTGAATGTAAACCAAACAAGTATTGTTAAATAGCTACACCATATTTATTTCAGATGCTGGTGTGGGAGCCTGGACAGTACGAAGGCAAGAAAGTCATTAACATGCCCCCTGCTGACATCTGGAAACCCAGGATTGCTATAATGAACACACTGGGAGACAGGGATCTCTTTAAGGATGACCACTCGTACGTTATCTACAATATTTCCTTTTTTCTATTATTATTTTTTTTTTTTTAATGGACCTATATAAATTATTACTCTTATTAACACAGCATCAATGCCTCAAGAGTGGGCGCACAGCGTAAATAGCATTAATTTAATCGCACTTCCCAAGCTGGGCATAGATCATTCAGTCTGAACTACTATAGTATTATTACAAAAATAGAGAGCATCTGTTGGATTTTTCCCCAGGACATGCTGGTGTGGTGGGAAAGGGCAGGCAGACAGATTGGCTGGGTCTGCACCCCTTGGTGTGGTATTGGTGCATGATAAGGCAGAGTGGTCGGGGCCTTTTGGGATCTCGTGTATAGTGTAGAAAAACGGGTAGATCATCACGGCTTGGAGATTATGGTGCTGCAGGGATTAACCACAGGATCTGGTCGACATTGAAAACTCCGAGGAAAGGCCAGACGGACATATAATCAGACTGCTAGTGGTACCATTAGTATTGGGACTCTTCGCTGGCTGTTGTAGATGAGGATGGGGCACGTTTGGGAATTTCCCGAGGGCTGTGATGTCAGTTCTTAGCTCAACTCAACTCACATTGTAAAATTATATTTGGTTAAATGTTGGAGAAGATAGTCGCTATGCTAAAGGAATCCTTGGAATTGGAAGCGCTACTATCTAGAGGGATGAGTAGTTACTGACCATAGAAAGATACCTGGTCAAATGCAGCAGCATTCGCTTTTCTATTATAAAGGGGATCCAGAATAGACAGGAAACAATGTCACTCTTTTATTTGAAGAAGAAGAAGAAGAAGAAGAAGAAGAAGAAGAAGAAGAAGAAGAAGAAGAAGAAGAAGAAGAAGAAGAAGAAGAAGAAGAAGAAGAAGAAGAAGAAGAAGAAGAAGAAGCAGCAGAAGAAGAAAACAACAAACACATGGCATGCATGGATATTGCCTCTTTATTCACCAACGTTCCATTAGATGAGACCGTGAATATAATAAGCGAACGCATTAGAGACAAACAACTAAACTAGGCATACCATCAGCTATTCTAGAGAGGCTATTACAATTATGTACTGCCAACATACAATTCAACTTTCTAAACAAGTCATATCGCCAAATTGACGGAGTGGCCATGGGGAGCCCACTTGGGCCTATTCTAGCGGACATCTTCATGGCACACTTAGAAGAAAAGAGATCCTCAGAAATCAATAACTTGGCCTTTTACCGTCGTTACGTGGACGATATACTAATTATCACCACAGACGAGCTACAAGCAACGTCGTTCCAGGCCACAATGAACGAGACACATATAAACATCTCTTTATCTATGGAACACGAACACAACGAAGCTTTGCCGTTTCTAGATATCCTAATGAGACGTAGAGCAGACGGCACAATTCAAAGATTGGTGTACCGCAAAGAAACATGGACTGGCCAATACTTAAATTTTCAGAGCTTCGCACCTGTCCAGTACAAACGGGGCTTAATACGGACCCTGTTTGACCGTGCTAGGAAGATATGCACACAGGACACGCTGACAGAGGAATTTGAAACTATGAAGAATGCCTTAAACCTGAATGGGTACTCCACAGGATTTATAAAGCGCCACTGCCAACAGCCCAAACCGAAATCAGAAGTAACTACAGTCCCTAAACTCAAGGTATTCATCCAGCTAACCTTCCGAGGAGATGACGTAATGCAACGTCTGCGGGACCAGCTCACCACAGCAGTCGAGCGAACATTCTGTGCTGCAGCTCTAGTGTATCAGGTACAGAACCGTACCGATCCCCGGCCCAGCAGTAAAAGAACCTGTAGCTGTGTACGCCAAATCAAATTGTATTTACCAATTTACATGCAGATGCGAGGCCATCTACATAGGCAGAACTGAGCGACAGTTACATTGCAGGGTTTCGGAACATATTCCGAATTGGGTGGACAAGATACTACACACAGAAGATGGTAGCCTAGGCAGGCCGACACACCAGAACAGTCCGGCTTCATCGGTCGGGAGACATGTGCTCGAGAGTGGTCACGTGGTTGAAAGAGACAGTGCCTTCCGTGTGTTGTTCAACACACAAAGTAGTCGATTGTTAAAGTTTGCTGAAGCTATAATAATCAACCTTCGTAAGCCGTCCTTGTGCAAGCAGAAAGACAAGTTAGTCAGTTTAAAATTACCGTGGTAGACAATCGACATTACTGTGCGAACATGTATATATTTCAGTTTGAAGGATTTATCTAATTAATTCACGTAAGTTGTGTGATTTCTGCAGTATGTACCTGACGAGATGCAGCGAAATATGCCAGGCAATAAATCGTGCAATCTATTGTTTGTGTCTTCGTTATTCAAAATAACGCTTTATCTTTCCATCCACTGATTGCCATTCCTTTTCACTTGTGTGGTGCGCATTGATCCACGTCTCATCCAAATACACTATGCCATAATTTTCTTTGCGCGTTTCCATTATTTCACGTAGGTATCTGCTTCTCATGGCTCCTAAATGCGGTTGCTCGCAAAGGATATTTCTACCTCCCCTGTACTTTCTAAAAGTGAAGCCTAATGTCTTTATAATTTTCCACAAAGTTGTTTTGGATAGCTCTATGTTATTGTTCTTTCTCAACTAAAACCTAAGTTTTCTTACAGTCACTGTTTCTTTGGCATCCATCATTTTTATAATAACTCGCCTTATGACATCCTTGTCAAAGCTGTCTACAATTACCTTTCTACCTACCGTTTGCTTATCGCGTATTGGTTTATTCCAGATTCTTGCACCCATCGACGAAATGACCGTTTACTCAAACCCAATGCATGCACCGTTCTTTTTTCGGGATTTGTAACAGTTTTAAACAAACAGTTTCCTGCGATCAGCTTCGAGTAAAGAAATGTGTGTACAACTTAATAGCGATGCTTTGAAGTGTACACAATTTCACATTCAATCCCATTGAACAATATTAACACATTCAGATGTTAGCAATAAGTGTTAAGATTAAAAAAAAAATAATCAGGATTCATGAAAGTACCCACATATTGACGACACCTCTAAACACTCTCATTTTAAACTGCGCGGGGTTCTTGTCATAAAGCCAATCCCGTGAACCACGAGGAAATTAACCATTCAACGCTAATGTTTCCGTGCGAAGACGTAATACTTCTGATAATGTGCCCTTCATCTCTGACCCGTAAATTATATACCGCATATAAACAAACTTTGAAATCTGCTGTACAATCTCCAGAACAAAAATGTTTTTGTTGGGTGTATATAATGAATAATGATAAGGTTATATGCTAAATCTCATAATTTTCTCTCAGTTGGTTACT
This sequence comes from Cepaea nemoralis, assembly GCA_014155875.1. NCBI lineage: Eukaryota > Metazoa > Mollusca > Gastropoda > Stylommatophora > Helicidae > Cepaea > Cepaea nemoralis. The sequence goes on from JACEFZ010016090.1 coordinate 204,263, forward strand.
GAGATATGGATTTTTATATTGAGGCAAACAAATGTGAATGCACTATAATATGAACTTTCTGTTTTGCCAACAGGCACTTGCGTGTCACCAGTGACGGTTTAGTGACTTGGATACCCGGAAGTCTGTTCCGGCTTCATGCAAGCTTGATCTAACCTTCTACCCGTTCGATGTACAGATGTGTGATATCATGGTTGGATTTCAGTTTTTAAGTTTACTTGTTCTTTGGGCATGTTATGAGATGGTGAAAGCTGGAGTATGCCATTACAACGGGAGAGCTGGAGAGGAAAAGGGGCAGCGGGAGATCAAGAGAGTATATGCTGAGCAGTTTTACTTTAAATGGAGGTCAATCAGTATCAGAAATGATTGGCAGCACACTAGACAGAAAGATGTAGACAGACATGATCACCAACGCCATACGGCATGGTCTATAAGAAAAGCAATACTATTATTATTGTATATCTTTTCTTCAATTTCACGTATTTTTCCTCCTCCTCCTCTTTCCTCCTCATTCGTTTTCTTCTTATTCTTGTATACATTCAAACCGTATGCTATCAAGTGGCCAAAGGAGTCAAGACTCAACTCACCAGCGACAAAATCAAAATCACTACAACAACAAAACCCTTAAAGAAGTCTACCCAAACGGAAAGATTATTCACTAGAAGGACTAACCTACTAATTATTGTGCTCATATTGGAAAGGCAGGACATGCCAGCTATAGAAACGTTTGACAAGAAGCTGGAGCATTTCATTTTACAGTCCTCCATTGATGGTGATGTCAAATTTGGCACACACGATTGCAGCCGCAGAATTCATGTAACGCCCGGGATCCACATTTTGATCCAGTGCCCACGCGTCAAAGCCAACGTCTATTTCAGTAGTCCTAATTGACGGCGCTGAATAGGACACGCACTGAGAAAACCGGAGGATACTATAACTAAACACTCTCTTGTGTGGAACCCACACGGTATACGAAATAGTGGGATACTTACAAACACTTGGAGAAAATAGTTACAGACAGAAGAATAATATTAGAGGACTCGGGGGGTGGGGGTGGGGGGGGGGGGGGGTGGGGATGGGGGAATGGTTGCACGTGACAACAAAAGGTAGAACTACTTGTACTTGTCGTAGGTTGGTTGTGGGCCTAGTCCCCCATGGGAGATAAAGGAGAGAAGAAAGAGGAATCACAATGTATTTTGTGCCAATTGCTGCAGTAGCCACTGGGCTAGTTATCAGGGCGGCCTCTGTCTGCATGATTACAAAGAAACAGTGACAATCACAATTACACCAAAACTGCCCGATAGAAAGACACGCAGGCAGTACGACGCAGTTTACCGAAAAACGTTGAACAATATTTAAATACAATACCAACTGAAACAGCTGCGCATGCTTTGCTGCATCGTGATCAGCTAGATTATAATCTTGCCAGTCAATAGAGGATGCGTCAAAGCACATACAGAAAATGAAGATTGAGCAGCGAATATCGAGCAAGACGTTCAGGGCGAGGTTGTTGTTAAGTAAAATAAAAGACTCCCGTACACTCGTAAGGCGTATTAGGTATAAAGTGCTAGCCCAGATTTTATAGACAAGTCGGCACTAGATGGGGGAGTGGTTAACATCACGCCGTCGGGGTATAATTCACAGGATATGCCACGGTATTCATTTTCGGTAGGGTCGATCTGGTCGACCAGAACATTATTTTAACAAACTGTCTCGATGGGGGATTCGAATAGACGAAAACCGTTCTGGCTGGCAACCGTGCTACTGCATTTCCCGAAGTCGCTACTGACTCAACAGCAAAGAATACGACCGACATTCAAAGCAGCACCAACAGAGGGATCCATGAGACTGAGACTTTCCGCCTTTATTTATTCCCCTCTTACTGCATCTCCTACAGTCATATCTTATGACGTTTCACAGAATTCCGGTGTTGTTCTGTTTAATATTATTTCGCAAATACAACCAAAAGTTGAAGATGATGATACTGATGAACACTACTACGCATTTATGTTTGGATTACCTGTTTGTGAATTCCGAGTTTACTATTTTGTTGTCTGTATTATAAATATTCTTGAGTTCCGTTTTGCTCATATAAAAGGGCTTTTGTCTAATCTGCGGCTCTGTGGTGATGAATTATGAACACAATTCGCAATCCCGCATACCGCGTTCGAAACACAGCTGCGAGCGATTTGGAAACATATTATCTTGCGTTTGTTTCCACACAATAGCATTAGTGCCGGTCGTTCAGATGGCAATGGCCAACTACTGAACCTATACTTGTCAAGAAATCACAATCAGCCAAAAATGATGGGCTGACTTTGATGTCTTGTATAGGATATGACACTAACTTATTGTGTTCTTGGTCTTAATGCTCATTTCTATATTTATGCATCTTTCTGTTGTCGAGCGTATAGCCATAGTTTGCCTTCATTCATAGACAATATACAAGCGCGTCTCTTATTATTTGTGGTAGTTAAGGTTAGCATGATAGTTGAATGGTTTGCAACGTGATCACATCGAAGTAAACATTGCTTTGCATTTACTATCAGATAGTAGTTAATGTTAACATGATAGTTCAATGGTTTATAATATAATCACAGCTGAGTAAACACTGCTGTATATTTACTATCAGATGGTAGTTAATGTTAGCATGATAGTTCAATGGTTTGTAATGTAATCACATCTGAGTAGACATTGCCTTGTATTAACTATCAAATATTAGTTATTGTTAACATGGTAATTCAATGGTTTGCAATGTGATCACAGCTGAGTAAACATTACCTTGTATTTACTATCAGATGGCCCCATTGCAGCATTCATCGACCGAACTTCGATTCGTGCCACTGTTGAAAGAGGTCGGCTCTCTATTTTATAAATCCAATGGAGAATGGGAACTCTCGAGTTCACAAATTATGACTTTTGATAAAGACGTGGAAATAGAATTTCTACCTATTGTAAAGGTAAATTCCTTGTCTGTGTATTCATCTATCTGCCTGTCCGTCTTTCTGTGTGTCGGCCTGTCAGGCTGGCCGTAATGTTTGTCTGCCCTTGTTCGTGTCTGTCTTCTTGTTTGCGAGTTTGTATATATGTGTGCCTGCCAGCATGTCAGGTAGTCTCTATATCTGTCTGCCTGTCTCCCTGTCTGTTTATTTATATGTTTGTATGATATTTGTTTGTTAGTTGTCATTCTTCACCAAGTGAATGGTTTTAAATATCTAGGGACATTTACAACATCAGATGGAAGATGCAAAACAGAGATCAAGAGAGAATAGGGCAAGCAAAGGCTGCATTAAAAAAAAGAAGAAGAATATCTTATGCAATAAGTCGCTATCATTGAATGTAAGAAAGAGAGTGCTGAGGTGCTATATGGAACCTGTTTTGCTGCATGGCTGCGAATCTTGGAATATAATTGAACAAATTAGGAAGAGATTGGAAGCAACAGAGATGTGGTTCCTTAGACGAATGTTGCGAATTCCTTGGACTGCTTAAGTAACTAACGACGAATGCCTTAAAGAGGCTGGCGAAACTAGAACATTATATACAACAATAAGAAAGAGAGAAATAGCTTTTTTGGTCATGTTGTGAGAAGAGAGGCGCTGGAGTGACAACTGGAAAAATCGAGGGGAAGAGAGGCAGAGGCAGACCACGAGGAATGATGCTGGACGGATTGCGACGGTGGCATGGAGGAATATCAACGGCAGAGTTGATCCAGAAAACCAAAGACAGAGATCTGTGGAGAGCCATGAAAGACTACGCCATTCGGCACGGCACTTGATGATGATTAGTTGTCTGTTTGACAGTTTACTTGCTTGACTGCATGTCTTTTTGTCAGCATAATCACTAGTACACATCAGTGTGTCGTATTGTGATTCTGCTGGATACAATTTAGTTTTTTTTTTTTTTTTTTATCTCTTTGCCTGTGTAGGGATTTCTAGGTTACCAGTCATCTTTGTTTATAATTCTGTCAATCGCATTCGGTATGTATTCTACAACTCTATTGTTCAATTGCCTCTCTTTTCTGGCGGTATAGTTAAATTGGCACTACAATTAATTTGATAAATGCAATTGGATTTGGCGTACAGATTGTGTCTTCGTTATTCAACTTCACTATGGGAAAACATTGTTTTGAATATAAACAATCACTGGCATCTTTCTGATGAACGCCTATTTATATTCCACGAACTCGTCAGACATTCCTTAGACTTCCTTTTTCAAAAGCTAATTATAATACAATCTCACTCTTGGTGCAAAATAATTAAGTAAACAACAAAGCAAAGAATCTTTTCACACGTGCTGGCCCTACTGAAAACAGAGGTATAAACAGGAAGCAAGGACCACTTACTTCTGCTACGGTGATGTGAGGAGAAGAGCGCAACCCTGACTGCGTAGGGCCAAAGAAGAAAAAGAATAAAGAGAAAGAACCTCTCACCGTCCTCGGTTAACAAGAATAGAAAAGAATTAAGGTTTAAGAAGGTCCAGGGTGGGCCGACAGGGGATTAGAACAATATTCTCCAATCCCAGACAAAGAATTACTCCGAGGGCTGTTCTAACACCAATGACTATAACACTAGAGTCTATCAACTAAACGACAAAGTAAGAGTAACACAAGCATCATTTGTTTATTAAACTTCTAAACTTCACAATAATATACAGACATGTAGCATCAACAAAGAAATTAGGATACAGCAAAAATCAAACAGTAAAGACACTAACCTAATAAACCAAATTCCTAAGTGTAGCAAAAACTTCTAATCCAGTAAAAGCTACAAATCTACCAAACACTAATTCACCAACAACTGATCCACTAAAACTAATTTAACAAAAACTTCTAGTCCACCAAAAAACCTCCAGTCTACTAAAAACCCAGGAAAATCTAAAATCTAAAACTAGAATTCTGGCTTTTCCACTGCAAAACTTCAGGGTCTAACTACTAAACACATTAGAAATAGGCATTGGCGCCTCGTCACTCAGTGTGGTGGACTACGGAAAAAGGGCCAGTTCTACCTGTGCAGGGCCTTATATACTGGGGTCCCAGAGTTCCAGACCAATCAGACGCCCTCTTGCAGAATTCCACCATCATCGCGAGCCGAGTACATTATTCCCCATCTTTAACTGTTATCGTCCCGATAACTGAACATTACACCCCTAGTGCCTTGGGTAAGGGAGGGATAATTTCTGACCCCTACCTTAGTCCTCCACTGTTGACGGAGCTCTAAAACAAATTTCCTATCCCCAGACATCACTCATCAAGTAAAACACCCCAAAAATGTACATCAGGTACCAACAAGAATAATGGTCACATGCAAATACAAGGCACATTTACATTGATACCCGTCATTATTCACAACTAAACTAATATCAGCAGTAAAAAAAATAATGCAATCAACAGGGAGACAGTCTCCCGCCACCTTAGTGTTCACAATATTATACGAACATTTACAAAAACAATGAAGAATTCCCTCTTTTAACTGTTGTCGTTTCGTCAACCGGACCATAGTCTCTGGTACACTTATCAAACAAGTAGTTACCTTCACACCTCTATGCTTTGATAATTCTATGCCAAGGAACACATCTCTCAGCAACAACAACAAAAACCTGTCACTCTTGAGGACACTGCCCTCAACACCTGAACCGCTGGTTACATCCCTAAACAGTACCATTATAAAACAATTTACTCATTCTACCCAGATTTATAATGTGAAACAGTATACATGTACGTCACCAGTCATCAATAAGTCCAAAATAACATTAATAACATATAAGCATAAGTCATCCTTATAGTATTACAAGTTAATACTCAGTGACCAAATTAACATCAGTGAGGAGAAATAGCCTCTCTGCTACATGAGCAATCATAACAAAATGAATACAACCCTCACTTCTTACATAAAAATAATTAAACAATCATAAAAGTTACACAAACAATAAATCAGCAACCTTTATACAGGATACCACTGGCCTCAACACTGAACATGTGAAACAAAATGTATTCAAAAATAACATCATCTATCTCTTCTAAGACGGATTCTCTCTGATCGCACCACATTCAAGTCTCCTGGCTCAAACATGTACCAGTCACTTCTTGGCGGTCTATCCCGTGGTTCCTCAACCTCTGCCACGACAGGCAATTCGGGTAGTCTTATCGTCGCCTCCGGTACCTCAATTACCGCATCTTTCTCACACCGCTTTAACTCGTGTCCTGCTGCTCTAATGTCAGGTCCATTCTCTCCCACTCTTCTAATAACATATGGGCCTCCTGATGCTTTTGGGACCTGTACCACTGTATATTTGTCTACAGACCACTGGTCTTTAATCTTGCACCTCTCTGTATAGTGGACTCTCTTCCTAACTACTTCTCCTATGGTTAGCAATTTAGAGGATGATGTCTTGTCACATCTCTCTTTCCTTACAGCAGCTAACTTTCTTAACTGTTCGCCTGCCCTAACATGCGCATAACGCAGACGGGAAAGATGTCCAATCACCCAGTTCTCAACATTTGGTTCCCCATCATTACAATCACTATCATCACTAGCATCTAGCATGAAATCTACTGGCATTCTGGGTTCTATTCCAAACACCAAGTAGTATACGGGGAGTAACCTGTGGACGAGTGGGCGTAGAGTTATAAACTAACAAAACTTCAGCTATATGATCAGACCATCTCCTTTTCTGGCTTGCCTCTAGTGGCCTCAGAAGATCATGTAGGGTCCTATTAAACCTTTCGCACTGACCGTTTCCCTTTGGATTGTAACTCGTGGTACGGCTCTTTGAATCCCGTACACTCTACAGAGTTCTGCAATCACAGCCGATTCAAAGTTCCTGCCTTGATCTGAATGGAGTCTATGGGGTACACCTAAATACAAGAAACCATTTCTCCAACCAGAACTTTTGCAACTGTCGAGGCCTTCTGATCCCTTGTGGGAACAGCAACTGTAAATTTGGTGAAAACATCTGTAATGACCAACAAATTTTCATACCCCGACTATCCTTCTCCGCATAGTAACAATCCAGGTCACCAACTCAAAAGGCCTAGATGCTAATAAATTACCTGAAGGACCCTGCAAGTTAATATGGGGTGTTAGCAATATTACACCTCTGACATCTTTTACAAACAGCTCAACATCTTTTGTGATGCCAACCCCAATAACATCTACTTCTAAGGATTTGTATCATCCTATCTCTGCCCTGATGGCCGGTGCTGTGCACCGATTCTAACACTCTCTGCTTCAATGCATCAGGTACCACTAATTGAGAAATCCACCCTCTACCTGGCCTCTTTAATTTCCTGACAACAACCCATTAATCACACTCCAACCTCTTCGCTGCTTCAACAAGCTTTTTGGTTTCAGGGGGTAAACCCTCATCTCTATCTTACTCAGTCCTCACTCTCTCACTTCACACAAGTTAACACTTTATGCACATGGACATCTTCTGCTTGTTGTATTTATCAACTCTTCAGCTGAATATGATGGTAATGATACCAGTGGCACATTACCTACAGGTTATCCTGTCTATCTACATCTACAATCTCTCCTATCCTAGCAGTTTCTTAAGTTTGGACTAACTGGTGTAGCAGCTATGTGACTGATTGGAATGTCACCTTTCTTCATCTGATCTTCTGGGGCTTCAAAGGGTAGCGGACAAATAATCAGCGATTCCATTAGCACGACCTGGTTTGTGCTTAATGGTGTAAGTCAAACATTGACATCTGTGCCTATCCATCTCTGCTCAATGCACCCAATTTTGCCTTTTGCCACAAAGCTAATTCCTACTATCTGTAAAAACTTCTACTTTAGTACCTAAAGATAACTTCTAAACTTCTCAGTCATAGCCCACTTCAATGCAAGTAACTCAAGCTTAGAACTGCTTTTAGCGTTTCGGGGGGGTTCTGGGGAGGGGCGAAGTGTACGGCTAGTCGTAAGCTAAGACTCTTTTCTTTACCATCTGGAAATTTGCAGAGAGGACAGCACCTAAACCCTGGTATTGAGGCCTCTACCTCCAATATGGAACCTGTAATGAGAAGTCTAGCAAAGCCCAAAAGGGGTGTTGATGTCAGTGCCTCTTTTAATCGTTAAACGCCTCGTCACACTCTGGATCCACAAACGCCCTATGGTCCTTTCTTCTTCTTAGTATCACCGTTTGCTGCTGTTGAGTTGGCCCCCAGCTCATGTAGTGGTCTTTGCAATATTAGCAACTTTGAGACAAACCTTCTATAATACTGGCTAACCCTAGAATGATGACCTAAGTTTCTGTCTGAGTTCTGGGCACAGGTGCTTCTTTTATGGCTGCAACTTTATCTCCATGGTTCCAATGCCTTCTTCTGAAATGGTTTGCCCTAAAAACTCAACCTTTTTCTGACAAAAGTTACACTTTTCAGGATTAGTTTTAGCCCAATGGACTGCAGTCTCTCAAACACTTTTCTCAAGCCTCTCAAATGCTCTGAAAAATCCCAGAAAACACCAAATGTCATCAAGGTATACCACAACATCTGGAAAAATAGTCATTCAGAGAGCATTGCCTTAACCTCTCTGGAATCTGCTCGCGGAGTTTGCAAGTCCCATTGGCATGCGCGTATACTCATACAAACCAAACGGGGTGGTAAAAAGCAGTCTTCTCTTGATCCTCTGGCTTCATGGCCACCTGGTAATACCCACTGGCAAGATCTAGAGTTGAAAACAATTTGGCACCCCTAGGGCATCTAGATACTCATCTACTCTAGGGAGAGGGTATTCTTTATCTACTACGTTTACAGCCCGATAATCGACACATAGCCTAAGTCTACCATCCTTTTTCTCACGAGGACCACCGGAGAAGCCCAAGGGACTGGAACTTTCCTTAATTATCTGACTATCTAATAAACCTTGGAGATGATCTTGTACTTCTCTATAAAATGCTGGGGGAATTCTCCTATAAGGCTGCTTGATGGGGGTCTCATCTGTCAACTGGATGCTATGGGTTACTCTATCTGTATAGCCTAAGTCAGTATCTCCCTTGGCAAAAAGACTATCATACCTAACTAATAACTCCTCTAACTTCTTCCTATCTCTATCACTACCCTCAAAACTGCTCAAATCTACAGGGCACCTAACATCATCTTTCTCTCCGGCATACGGCTGTGTTGAAACCTCCACTTCCTGAGCACTTACCATTTTGAAATGGTTGGTCAAGTCTACAGTAGCATCTGAAATATCCCCAACTTGAGTACCCTTCGACAAGGATATATCTTTATCCCCCAGATAGACCACTTGGACTTGGCATACGCCCCGTCTCAAGGTAGTCAAAGTGTGGGAGAAAAAGCAAAACCCTTGTGCTCCAAGTCTCGAGTTGGGCTGAAAATGACATGCATATTTCACGCACAAATCTTACACATTTTACACTAACTGCAGTGATGGAGCGGGCAGGTACGCAAACTCTATTGTCAACAAACACTTTAACACCGTCCAGTCCGATCCAGGAATCTCCTCCGCTGGGCTGCTCCAATTAAGAAACCTACACAGATTCGGTACTGACTGCAAAATGTTCGTGCCAATAATGCCAGGCACTCTTCTCTCCCCTTGTCCATGTCTTTGGTGACAAACACCCCACAGTCCTTCACTTGTGTTCCACCCAACACAATGTCACACACAAAATACCCCACATATGGAATCACTACGCCATTTGCGGCCGTCAACCTAACGAATTGTCCTCCTTTAGAACAAAGTCCTGGAACATGCCCTTGAAACAGGCCTCAGTAATGGTGGATACTTGAGAACCTGTATCGATGACACACTGGACACTCTTCCCACCTATCAAGACAGTCTCTTCGGGCCTACCACCCACAATTTTAATGTCCGAGCCTGACGCTCCCCTTCTAATACCTGGCTCCCAGCCTTAGAGGGGTCCCGTTTAATGCTTGTCTGCACTCGCGTCTCAAGTGACCAACCCGATTGCATCGCCAGCAACGTGGCACTTGATGTTGTTGATCGCTGGTGGTGAGTCTGTTCAGCCTGGCACCAATCTCAGACATCTCCCTCTGAAGAAAGTCAATTTCACCCTGCCTGGAAGTAAACTCAGTTCTTGGTGGTACTCGAGCTGGCTCAGTATGTGCAGGCCTACATTCTACCGTTTGTGGGACTACCTCAGCCTGCACCGGCCCATACCGCCCCTGCTGAAACTCAACTTTCACTGCTGAAGGTACGCTTGACTGAATTTCCCCAGTGTTCTCATTTCTGGCTCTCACCTCTACCTCTCTGATTTCAGCACCCCGGTGGGGCCCGCACACCTTCCCATGTTTGTGCGCACTCCCTGACTTGAAGAAAAGTCACAGATGAATCTTGTGCGATCTTTTCTTTTAGGACAGTTTGGGTGAAACTGTCCCTTATGCCAGCCACAAACTGGTCTCGAAGGACCTCCCCATCCAACACAGGGACACCTTGCGTTTCCTGGGCCTTCACTACCCTCTTGAACTCAGCATTGACCCTATGGGAGAAGTCATGGACTGTCTCCCCAGCTCGCTGGCGTATTGTGAATAACGTTGCCAGGAGCTCCCGTAGACTTTTCTTCTCACCATATATCTTCAGCAAGGCCTGTAGCATGGCCTCGGGATCTTCCTCGGAAGCATGGAGTTCCAACTCCCTCCTGACAGGACTGGTTATGCTGTCGAAAATAACATCCACCTTATCGACAGTCTCTAACATGCCATCCCTCCAAGCTGACCTCACCTCCCTGACGTACTCTTCTACCGATGGTCCACCTTTCTCCCCAAAACACCGAACAGGCTTTCTGGTTGGTACTACAACGTACCTCAAAGCCTCAGTGAGCTCGCGTGGTGGAGCTTCCACTGGGCGGGAATCTTCGGTTCCCATCGTAGAAGCTGTCGGCGACTCGTCTTGTTCAACTCTCACTGCCGCACGAGTACTTCTGGTCTCCATCTTAAGGACAAGATACTATGCTACGGGTGGTTCTGCAATGGAGCCTAACTAGCTAACCTGGGTTTTGCTATCTCTAGAAGACTATTACCAACTATACCAAAAATGAACCGACACAGAAACCAACTAAAGACCTCAACTAAAACACTCACTTGGTACCAAAACAATCCTACCAGAATAATTCTAAGGCTGTCACTATCCTGGTTCAGGCTCGCCACTTGAAAACAGAGGTATAAACAGGAAGCAAGGACCACTTACTTCTGCTACGGTGATGTGAGGAGAAGAGCGCAACCCTGACTGCATAGGGCCAAAGAAGAAAAAGAATAAAGAGAAAGAACCTCTCACCGTCCTCGGTTAACAAGAATAGAAAAGAATTAAGGTTTAAGAAGGTCCAGGGTGGGCCGACAGGGGATTAGAACAATATTCTCCAATCCCAGACAAAGAATTACTCCGAGGGCTGTTCTAACACCAATGACTATAACACTAGAGTCTATCAACTAAACGACAAAATAAGAATAACACAAGCATCATTTGTTTATTAAACTTCTAAACTTCACAATAATATACAGACATGTAGCATCAACAAAGAAATTAGGATACAGCAAAAATCAAACAGTAAAGACACTAACCTAATAAACCAAATTCCTAAGTGTAGCAAAAACTTCTAATCCAGTAAAAGCTACAAATCTACCAAACACTAATTCACCAACAACTGATCCACTAAAACTAATTTAACAAAAACTTCTAGTCCACCAAAAAACCTCCAGTCTACTAAAAACCCAGGAAAATCTAAAATCTATTACTAGAATTCTGGCTTTTCCACTGCAAAACTTCAGGGTCTAACTACTAAACACATTAGAAATAGGCATTGGCGCCTCGTCACTCAGTGTGGTGGACTACGGAAAAAGGGCCAGTTCTACCTGTGCAGGGCCTTATATACTGGGGTCCCAGAGTTCCAGACCAATCAGACGCCCTCTTGCAGAATTCCACCATCATCGCGAGCCGAGTACACTACGTTTATAGATACATTGGCAATCGCGTGATAATGGTATGAATATCATGCCGATCGCATTTAAGCCTCATGACATTTTCTAAAACATATTTTAGGCTGGGTTACCTGGAGAGCCGCGGTAGCTTTCTGTCGGCTGGGTGTTCATGGATTCGATCTAAATCGGGGAGAATTTACATTGTGTTCAATTGACCTGGGCTCCCAGTCTAAAATTAGTACCAATAAATGTCTTGGAAAGTAAAGGCGGCCGGTGTGGTACTGACCATATCACCCGCCGAAAACTGACCGCTCTATAACACTATAGGTATAACACCATATGCCAAATACACCTTAATGGGTGTAAAAGGGTCATTTACTTACTTTACAAATACCTGGGAGCCATGCCAATTAAAAAGTAATCTTCAGCGAGGAGGATTCGAACATATACCCATCGAGCTGGCAGGCAATCGTGCTAGTCACGGCTCTATAACCCCTCCTATCCTAATACATTGTGCCTTTTATTTGTTTGTCCTCCTGAAGAAACAAACATCTCAACCGACCAAGCAACTATCTTCACTGCTATAGCAGATACCTCTCCTGCAAAAGCCGTCCTATAACTCTATCCTATCCTATATGTTAGGGAGAAAAATCTTTCCACCTCGGTCAACCTACTTCCTCAGCCTTGGTTTTACATGAGGTGGTTCTTAGTGCCGTTATCCCATAACCCCCACTGTAACTTCTGCCCAATGCAGCTTATGTAGTGTTCCAAAAGCCGGTAGAACACAAGGCCTCCTCACTTCAGGAGCCGCTTGTAAAATCTGCTAATCTGTCTTTCTCTGTCACAAACCAAACATCATCATGCCGTAAGTTAAACAGTTTTCAAAATCCGTGCTAAACAGACCGACGGAACATTAACGATATCTGATGCAAGTGAAGATTCACAAGAATTATATATCGTTACAAAAATAAAATCTGTAAATTCCTAATTGTAGCTATTTTACTGCTTTTATTTAGGTTACATTTCACCTCAAGAGACGACCGGCATTCATCCTTGTCAATATTATCCTTCCAGTGGTTCTGCTAATGTTTCTCAACATCCTCGTCTTCTTAATCCCGGTAGAATCCGGAGAAAAGATCAGCTACGGTAAGTCACAATTTCCTTAAACCTAACATCTCGTCATTGATCTTGGGATGGTAAATAAAACGTTTGGACTGCTCAGACGAAAAACAGCTGCTAGTTGTCCACGTTACACAAACCTTGCTAGTTGAACATCGTTAAAGAGTGCCTACTTGTCGCTATCCAGGCAAGGTCTCAAAATGGGAAAACTACCCAGAACAGAATATTTGTAGTGTCTGTGTGTTTTGTGAAATAAACTTAGTTGGAACCTCAATGGAGTTCGTGCATAGAACTGAGAACCTTATAGTGTCATCAATTAGAGTGGAAGTCGGAATGGCCGAATGGATAAGAGGTAGCTGATTGAATCGTTACACCGACCAGTTTGACTAAAATGGTGACTTCTTGTCATTGACTTGGCGACGTAAATTACAAGAACCCTTAAGTCTAGTGGGTTCGCATGATTGATCGATCGATTGATCGATTGACTGAATGATGTAGCATTACCTGTTTCGTAGGAGAAACTATTGTTATTGAGTTGTCTCACTTTGAACTCAAGCTAATCCATTCACGTCCTACTACTAGTGACACTCGACTGCTTTTTCCCTATTACCAGTGTCTCTCACCATCATTGCGAACGCACTCCGACTTCAGAGGTACGTGTAATTAACGTGCCCAAGCCAAGAAAGAGAGGTCAACATTTAGTCTAACTTCCAGTGTAGGGGTTGAAACCGCACATCGGATGTTTAAGAACGACCTATTTTATCCATTTAGCTATGCTGATCTCCTTATTTTGCTTAATGGTTTAGCCAGCCCTGCTTCTGTACATATATATTTCTAGTTCCTCAATGTTCCATTCACCTGTATTCTAATCTCACAGGTATAACAGTACAGTTAGCGCTGGCGGTGTTCCTGAGTGTTGTCAGCGAGTCCTTGCCGAGAGTGTCTGATACTATACCCATTCTAATGATGTATCTGTATACGATCAACTTTCTCTCGGTCCTGACTGTCATCGTTAGCATTGCCGTAGTGTTTCTCCACAAGATAGAGGGAGACGGTAAGGTAGGTTGAGAGTGAGAGAATCAATTATAGTAAGGTAGGTGTCGACTGAGAGTGAGGAAATAAATTAGTACGAGATTTCGATAAGATAGCAGAGTTGACAAAGTACGTAATAGATGGAAAGCGAATGAATGATGATAGATAGTAGATGGAAAGTGAGGGAATGAACTATGATAAAATAGGTGGTGGAAGGAAAGTGAGTGAATGAATGATGGTAGGTAGTAGATGGAAGTGAATGAACGAATGATGGTAAGTGTTAAATGGAAAGTGAGTGAATGAATGATGGTAGGTAATAGAAGGAAAGTAAATGAATCAATGATGAAAGGATAGATTTTAGATGGCAAGTGAGCGAATGAGCGATGTTAGGTTTTAGATGGAAATAGAGAAAATCAATGATGGTAAGATAGGTTGTAGATCGAATGTGACAGAATAATTTAAGTAGCAGATTGAAATTTAGAGAATCGATGCACAGTGCCTGCCTGGGACTCCGAATGTTGACTTCATATAATCTTCGTAGTTTCGAAAAAAGAGCGTGGGGTGGGGGTATAAGAAAACCCTGCAAGTGCTGAGGTCATCACGAAGGATGGAAAGGTGCCTATAGAGGATATTGCCAACAACAAAAATGTCATGATGTAATTAATATAGGAAATGATAGGCGTATTGACTGGGAGCACGGCGTATAGACTGGGGACACACCATATAGACTGGGAGTACGGCGTATAGACTGGGGACACAGCATATAGACTGGGAGCACGGCGTATAGACTGGGGACACACCATATAGACTGGGAGTACGGCGTATAGACTGGGGACACAGCATATAGACTGGGAGCACGGCGTATAGACTGGGAACACAGCATATAGACTGGGAGCACGGCGTATAGACAGGGGACACACCATATAGACTGGGAGCACTGCGTATAGGCTCGGAGCACGGCGTATAGACTGGAAGCGACGAACATTTGAACCCGCCAATTTTAAGTTAGCCGCAGACGATTTACCTCAATAACTCACAAACATTACGTCCAACAATCGCATTGCATTTTAACAAGATGGGGTGGTTGGGGGGGGGGGGGGGGGGACGAACGAACGAACAAACTTTATTTTCAAAGGGTAAAAAATTGGGCACGCAGGCCCGCCTTACATTCGGCCCTTCCATTCACTCATCTTTCTTTCATCAACAGTGCATAGGAAAAAACATTGTCACATGAATTTTGTAAACATAAACAATGCATATTACTATGTTATGAGACACATCCAACACCCACCCACACATCCCCCATTCACTCCAATTCCCCCACCCAACCACACACACACAACCCACACACACATACATTCTCCCACCCTTCCACCACATCCCTACACCTACACATTTCCCCACACACACACACCGCTCACCCACCACACATCCCATCCACCCACACCCCAAGCACACATACATTCAATAACCCACACATCCCCCACCTACACACATCTCCCCACCCACTCACATATCCTCTACTCGTCCCATTACCCACCAACAATCACTCACCCACATATCCTCCTCCACCCACACACCTCCAACTACCCAGCCAAACACACATTCCTCAGCCACACACACATCTCCCCGTCAACTCACATATTCCGCACCTACCCACACACAAATTCCGCACCCACTCACATAATCTCCCATCTCACCCAGCCCACTCACAGATCCCGAGCCCACACCTACAAACATACCCCACCATCTCCTAACGTGCACACACTCACCCACCCACATGTCCTCTACCCACCCACACATCCTCTACCCACCCATCCCCCAACCAAACATTCCTTAACCACACACCCTTACTCATATACAATCACCCACCCACACATCCTCTACCCAACCACACATCCTCCATCCACCCATCCCCCAGCCACACATCCCTTAACCACACACCCCTACCCATATACACACATCCCCACCCACACAATCTCCCCACCCATACACACATCCCTCACACACATCCCCACCCACCAACACATCCCCCATTCACAAACACACACCTGCCATCCACGCACACACACAACCCACACACACATCCCCAACTGGGGATGGGATTGTTGTGCGGGGCTGTTATGGAGGTTGGTTATGGTTTGTGGATTTGTGTGTATGTTAGTTCCACTAGCAAACGCAAAATGTTTCGTTTGATTGTTGATGATTACCGTTTGTGTGTGTTGGTTGGTTGGTCAGCTGGTTGGTTAATTGCTGGTCGCTGGTTGGGTTTTGAATGATTGATTGGTTGTTGGCTGGATCACTAGTTGGATGGCTGCTTATTCGTTTGTTAATGCAAGGATGGTTGCTGAAAGTGGTTGTTTGGTTGATGGTTGGGTGTTTGATTGTTAGCTGTTGGTTCCTGCGAATCCCCGGGAAGACTGTCAGGTTTAACTCACTGGCATTCTGGAGTATAGAGACTTGTCTACCGGAAGTATAGAAACTTTTCTCCCGATAGTATAGAGACTTGTCTCCCGGTAGTATAGAGACTTGTCTCCCGGTAGTATAGAGACTTGTCTCCCGGAAGTATAGAGACTTGTCTCTCGGAAGTATAGAGACTTGTCTCCCGGTAGTATAGAGACTTGTCTCCCGGTAGTATAGAGACTTGACTCCCGGTAGTATAGAGACTTGACTCCCGGTAGTATAGAGACTTGTCTCCCGGTAGTATAGAGACTTGTCTCCCGGAAGTATAGAGACTTGTCATCCGGTAGTATAGAGACTTGTCTCCCGATAGTATAGAGACTTGTCTCCCGGAAGTATAGAGACTTGTCATTCGGTAGTATAGAGACTTGTCTCCCGGTAGTATAGAGACTTGTCTCCCGGTAGTATAGAGACTTGTCTCCCGGTAGTATAGAGACTTGTCTCCCTGTAGTATAGAGATTTGGCTCCCGGAAGTATAGAGACTTGTCTCCAAATTGGAAAGTAGCATCTCCAAGGGGATTGTGTTGTAGAGCTCTCCTGTCCCTCGCCAAACCAAAAACCAGAGACGTGTGCGCGATATATACATATCATCATAATGTGCCATGCCGATAAGCATGGGCGGTCATGTTTTGGCATCTCACACGATCACCAGAGTCGTGGGTCAGCTCTGTGTTCTTATCTCGACCATGTCACGTGGCCATGCCATCTAGATATTTACTTCTCTGCCTTCCTCTTGTTCATTTCCGTTCAATCCTGCCAGTTGTCACATAGTTCTCTAATTTATGTTTCTCATAGCTTGTCAAAAATACACTGACTGTCTGCGTCTAATTTCTCTAATCAGTTTACAGGTTTCATTTGCTTCTTGTAATAATCAGTTTACATGTTTCATTTGCTTCTTGTAGGACTTACTCATTTGTTTTTCTATTTGTACATTTTATTCTTTGTATTTTCCTCAGAAACCACATTTCCACTTGCTATTAAATGGTTTTCAGTTTGTTCGTTGGCCACGTTTCTGTCTACTGTCTACGCCTATTTCTCTAATCAGTTTACGGTTTTCACGTGCTTCTTGTAGAACTTGCTCATTGATGTTTCTGTCTGTCAATGGTATTCTTTATATTATCCTCAGAAACCACATTTCCACTGCCATTGGATGTTTTTCAGCTTGTCTGCTCATTGTCCACGTTTCACATTCATACATAAGCACACGTTCTATGTGTGTACTTCAACGCTCTTTTTCTCATTGAAACTGACATATTTTTATTTGTCAGTGTGTACTAGACTTCACAGAATAGCATCTTACTAGATCACGATTCATGACAGCACACACAGACTAGCCGGGGATAGGCCTAAGTTGGTCATGATTTCTCCACTTTTCATGTAATTCATTTTCAAATATTTATCCCAGTGCCTTAAGGGAGATGCATTTAGCATGCATCATATGAGGAAAGAATATCAATGACTCTTCTCCCTTTTGTTTAGAAAACCGATGACGACATTGGGTAAATGTTACCACTGAAGACACATCAAATAGAGATTAGAAGAATAACGGATTGCAAATTTAATAGACGATTTAAGAAAGCCCATTTTCTTTTTTAAAGGACGTTCTGGGAATGTGTTGTCAGAGATATATTTTCCCTGACCATCTGGTATCCATTGTATGAAGCCGGATCAACGCCACAGCCATACAGCTAAGAAAATTGAAACCTGTGGATTCTGGGAATTAATCCTTTGCAGAATGTTGCGATCAATCCCATGTTGAATTTTCAAGGCAATTTTACGGTCAGTAGTTTGCTACTGCTTTATGAAAGAGAAATCAATGTTTAAGCAAAACCCACCGCTATGTGGAACGTTCCCATTACCCCAACGTCAGTGCATAGGAACTTTAAGCGTGAGCCGGTTAAACCTTTTGGCCACATTGACATCTGTGGTTAGTTAGTTAGTTAGTTAGTTAGTTAGCTGCGTATCCTTTACAGAACATTTGCAGTCAACAACAGCATTTTTACTGTTGTTGATGTCATGGCAAGTTTACGTTCAGTAGTTTGCTATTGTTTTCTGAACGACCGGTACCCATACCATTTCGAAAAAAAACGAGCGCAATACGGTCTGCTGCCAAATCGCGCGCAGCTGTGTTTCGAACGTGGGTGTGCGGGAACCGCGTCCGTAATCCCTTCGTCTGGCGACATCTGTGGCAGCAAGCTCAATAATTACAACTCACAACGGATACAACATTCAGAGACAACAAGCAAAATTACAATGGACACAAGTTGCTTTGCTTTCTGTTTTCAGAATGACAAAGAGACAACAATTAATACAAGCAAACAGTTGACTCTTGTAAAGCCAGCACACCCGCCCAGAAACGCTGTGGTTCCTTTAGGGCTGGTAGACTGTTTAAAGGAAGGTGAGAAAAACAGAGACTCCTCGTACAGAACGTCAAGTTCGTCGGTGAAGACCTCAGAACGCCTCTCAAGCCAGCCCAACCACAGGAAATGGGTTTGGCAAGGGATCAAATGTGGTAGCAAAAGTAGATGTATCAATATCTCTGCCTTTTGCGTGTTTTTATTTATTTGGTTTGTTTTGGCGGTGGGTTTCCTGTTAAGGTCTTCAAGAACGGTAAAGAAAATGTAGAGGTTTCATTCTAACCGTTCGTTGTTTCACTTTTCTGTAATTCAGGTGGATACGTGAACAGTTTAAAAAAAAAAAAAAAGCATTGATTT
This sequence comes from Cepaea nemoralis, assembly GCA_014155875.1. Classification (NCBI taxonomy): domain Eukaryota; kingdom Metazoa; phylum Mollusca; class Gastropoda; order Stylommatophora; family Helicidae; genus Cepaea; species Cepaea nemoralis. The sequence continues at coordinate 223,478 of JACEFZ010016090.1, forward strand.
TATGATCTGACAGCTATTTCAACTTGTCTTGTTCCAAATCTATTTTTGTTACCTTTCTTTTGGAAACATCTAGGTAGGCCGAGATTGTGCTGCATAGGCAATACATGGTCTCTACAATTCAGCCCAGGTTGTTTGTTATGGAGAGGTATACCATAACACCATCCGTAGTCCCCGGTATGCATTCTTTTAAGCACAATGTAAAGTAAATCGGTTAAACGCTATAAAGGAAAACGTCGACACGTCTTCATCAGCAAACACAGGAAAACCATATATACGGAGAGGACACTACAGTGACTACATGAAGGCATAGTAACCAAATGAGAAGAATGGAGAGATGGACAAAATAAAAACAATGAATAAATAAACATATTACACAAAAAGACAGAAAATGTGCGGTACTTATCTCAGAATCCCAGACACTAGGTGGTGATGCTAGGACGCTTTTCATTGGCGACTTGCCATCTTGACATACGATAGTTTATTACATTGTGCATCAAAAAAGGCTTAATAACTACAACCTTAAGATGAACACAACTCGAAAGGTAATTTACAGAAAGGTAGTTACCTTTGTATTGTTCACTCTAATTGCATTCATGTGATAAACATTTGTTATAAGATATTTGTGTGTGAAATATGAAAGATTTTTGAATTGATGGTGTGCGATAGCTCAGGGAAGGGAATTATGAAAAGCGGGGGGGGTGGGGGGGGGGGGAGGGGTGGATGAGTACGATCCAGTGAAGTCTCCAAGTAAATGCAATAAGTGGTGCATGAAGACGGGGTGGTGGAGAAGATGGGAAGAATAGAAGCACTGGTGATCTGATGATGATGATGATGATGATGATGATGATGATAGTGATGATAATGATGATGATGATGATAGTGATGACGGACCTAATGTGATAGCTGTGTAGAAGTACCCGGGTGGACGTTCAAACAATGCATCAGTGTGTACAGTAATAAGTCGGCTATGGTTAGGGAAATGTCCTACAGCAATGACGTGTGCACTTGTTTAATAAAACTGTGATAATACTGAAATGGAAAAACATTCCTAGATCTATCTGATGTATGTATTGAAGAAACACTGACTATATATCGCAGTCGACTTCATCTAAAGGAAAAGAGCTCTTTAGCTTGTAAACTTCCTTTGCGCTGATGGCGGGGAACCGGGTTCATCACCTACACAGGTCATTTAAACTTAAACTTTGACTTCTCGTTGTCACAAAATAGACCACCGTGATTAACCAGTGATGACAATAAAAGGCGTTCGGATTAACGACATGTTCGAGGCCACAGGTTGTTTCAACAAATACAGAGAAATACAGTCTGAGTTGCAGCTGCACGTGTTTACATCTGGTGGGCGATATAGGAACATTCGGTGGTGAGTGAGATGAATCTATACACCACTTTGACAGTTCATAAACAGTCAGAGTCAAGCGGAAGTGCCCAGCCCGGGAGAAAACAGTCCGTCTGTCATTGAGAGTTTCCGGACATCAAGCGAAATGACGGCTGTGATTGTCACCACTCGACAGAAGATTGGCGGTTTGTTGTGGAAGCCCGTGTTGGGAGCATACAGGAACTCGCTAGCTTGTTTTGGGAGTCAAAACAAGTGATGACAACTCTGACATTGATTGAGCCAGGGAAGATAGATTCCTGACAATGGAGGATCTGCCCATAATAACACCTGTGTGGACATAAGAATAACGTCACGTGACCAATTTTAGGCGTTTGCCAAAAACCTGATTTGGGGACAATTAGTGTTGACCAAAATATGGATTAGGATTCACGTGTTTTGTTGGAGAGCTCTACAGTGTTAGATTAATTAAAAATTAACTAGCATGTGTCGTTATGGCAAAGTGTAGCAGCCATCCAGGAATGAGGCGGCTTTGCCTAAGGTAGTTAATATAGTCTATTTAAGCCTAATTAATATAGGCAGTAGTCTTGTTAAAACTAGAGTGTGATGATTAGCACTGTTAGTTGAAAACTAGTTAGAGTAGTGAAGTGATAATTGGCTCTGCTAGGATGAATAGGATAGCGGGGTGATAATTGGAGAGATTTAAGATGGGTTGGGAGATGGGGAAAGTGTCCAATGGGGGGATCTTTCAGTGGGCTGCCCACTGAAGTTTTGCACTCTGTTATTGGTCTTTCCTTGTCATCGCCTGATTCGGACGTAGGTGAGGAACTAATATGCTCTATGACAGAGTTTAGTTAGCTGTTAAATAACTGAGCAAGGCAATAGGCTTACACTCAGCCGGTAGGATCAGTGACTAGTACTATCACCAGATGTGTTGTTTCTCTCACAGGTTCCCTACCAGCTACGAGGAAGCTCAACACTGTTTTAGAAAAGGTGCAACGCCAATTTGAAAGAACCTCAGTTGAACAGTAACCTGTTTCTTACGGAACTTAAATAACGCTTGAAGGAAGATGGTTCATCTAAGATGGGTGATGATTGTTGATGCATCACACAGCATAAGAACATTGGTAACTAAACAAGAACATTAAAATATAATAGTCACATGGTGTGATATATTCTAGTGAAATAGTACAAAAGACATGATACTTGAAACTAGATAGACATTAGTTAAGATCAAGTATATTAACAATAACAGTGATACCTAAATACTCACTACAAAGGATTTGTGCATTCTTTAGGAACGATAGGAACTTATGTGTAGTGTGCAACCGGTCCATGATCAGCTGTAATTTACAAACAGTATCTATTTCGGATGATCAGGAAGATGGATTACCAGATAGCTACAGATGACAGTCGGTGTCCGGCAGGAGGGATACAGCCCTGGGTGAGATGGACTTGTTCTGACTTAACGTGCTGTGGTGTGTCCTTGCAAGGATGAACTGACTATGCTACTATCTGAAGGTCCGATCCTACACACATTATAGAACACATCACACATTTTCTTCGCATACACGTCTCACGTACATTACACTCTTCTTTTAATAAATTAATCTTTATTAATTTTTAGAAGCAGGAGTTGTTGAATATGTTGCGTTGGGGAAGTATGAGAGGGTAGTACGACAGTGAGAGTGATAGGAAAAGGTGTCCAGGGGCTGATGGAGTGTGTTGGACGGAAGCTGGTGGATTCTCCAGGATATTGATAGGGGAAAAAAATTATAATGTGGGTGTTGACTCCCCTCACTTCAGGGACGACACTTTAAAGGAAGTCACGACACTCGTCCAGAAAGCAATACAAACCACTGAGCGTGAATTTGACAATAAGACAACAAATTAGACAATAAACTTGGGGTTGATGGCAAAGGACATGCAATCTTATATATACCCCTCCCACCCCCCCCCCACACACACTCACTCACACACACACACACACACACATACACACACACACACACACACACACACACACACACACACACACACACACACTACAACACAATTTTCCTACCAACTCTATGCTACCAATGCCAAACATGGACAATGTCAGAAAAAGAGAAAAGAAAAGTCACAACAACAGAAATGCGATTCCTGAGAAATATATTCAATATATCAAGAACTGAGGAAATTAGAAATAACGAAATGAGGACTAAAGTGGGGGTTATAGCTAGATAACGCTAGAGTTCATCAGAAAACTACAACTTAAATGATGTAGCCATATAACTAGATTACCTACTAACAGTATACCACAAGCAACGATGTACTGATCAAACGGAAGCGGAGGAAGAGGCCGGCCACATAAACGATCGACATATGAAATAACAGCATCCATGTGAATGTTGATATATGAAGCCCATAAACTGGCACTCTCCCTATGCTTCACTTCGACACCGCAAGGTACAAGAAGAAGAAGATGAGATGAGATGATATATATATATATTTATACGAGTACTTATGTATACACACAGGCATACATGCATACACACTCACGTAGTAACGATGGCAGTGACTCTAGATATGTGAACAAACAAATTAGGAACATCCTGAAGGCAGTGGAGATGTGGTGAATACACCCGCAGTACTCACGATCATATTATTGGTCCCCTACATCATCATCATCATCATCATCATCATCATCATCATCATCATCATCATCATCATCATCATCATCATCATCATCATCATCATCATCATCATCATCATCATCATTGCCATATATCTGGATCAGGCTATGGATTGTAAGACACACTTTGCACGGCATTAGTTTAAAAAAGAATGAAAAGGGTGCAAGCACAAAAACGTCACGATAAGATCAGTTAGACTTGAGCTGGCATCCACGTCGGACATGGTTTCTTGTCACTACAGCACGGCTAATATTATGCCGCTTTTTTAGAATGGCATGTGTAGGTTGTCAGGTATGATTAGAGCTTTATGTGGAGCGACTGCTTTTGTTTTTCGACATGTCAAAATCGTCGTATTAAAGTGGACTGTGGGAAAATTTATCCAGTGTCGTCTTGTGAAGGTTTGGTTGCAGTGGCCGTCTTTGGTTTTCACTTAACAAACAAGGAGGATTAGATCGAATATAAGAATTTATATGTGTGTGCTCTCTTGCTCCTTGGCAATCATCATCACCACCATCACCACCACCATCACCACCACCATCACCACCACCACCACCATCACCACCACCACCACCACCACCACCACTACCACCTAACCGCCGCCGCCGTCGCCGTCGCCATCGTCACCGTCACCGTCATCGTCATCGTCATCATCACCACCACCACCACCACCACCGCCACCATCATCATCATCATCATCATCATCATCATCATCATCATCATCATCATCATCATCATCATCATCATCATCATCATCATCATCATCATCATCATCATCATCATCATCATCATCATCATCATCATCATCAAGTATTTCACCCTATGCGCTAGTTGTGAAGCTTCCTGATCATTCCACATCATAGTTCTGTGTCTTGTGCCTCTTTGTTTAATTCCATATATGTCTGCATTGATAGATCTGCTTTTGCCTGTTTTATAAATGAAGCTCCTTGGTCTACACGTTCTTCGTTACCCTACTACTTGCGGTTAATGGCAAAATACATTCAATCTTGTAATATATATATATTTATTATATATTTTATATATATATATATATATATATATATATATATATATATATATATATATATATATATATATATATATATATATATATATATATTGCCATGTAGCTATTCCCGGCTCGTCAATCCAGCCACAAGGACAGATGTAAGTAGGAACATGTAACAAAGGAGAATATATCAAACAAACCAATGTCCTTGCCATTGTCGTCAGTGTTTATTATATGAAAGTCATAGCCGCTGTTTATACAATCAATTACCAACAGGTGCGGGCTGACATGCGTTGATTCTAAATCACTCTACATAAAGTTCGACACTGCAAAATATCTCTACACAATAGTTAGCTCTAATCACCAACTTACGGCTGGCTTGAACTTGACATAGGGCATGTGCTGTGCTCCACTGCCATTCACTCGGCGTACAGATTATCGAGCGTGACTGGCTTGTGTAATTAGCCGCTCAACCTTGGGCGACGCACTTTTGCCTCAGGTTGAAGTATCTGTGCAACCTTGGAGTAATGTCAACTTCTTGTCGCTTGACTTCTGCACTCGTTTTCACAACCGCCTTTGACGAGGACCCTGGGAAGATGTTTTGTCTCGCCGTGTCTCCTCCGTGTACCACACAACTAGTGTCACGTGATACGCAACTTTCCGGAGTCACTTCCCTTTGTCCCTCAAACATATCTGTTGCTCCCGACTTCTCTCAACTTAATCGTGTGTTCTTTGTTCATGGTGATCCTGTGAACGGTTCTCACTAGGCCGATACTCTTTCTTTGTAAACATGTTCTTACTCATCCGTTTACCACTGTCTACTCGTATCGGTCCAGGGATTATGCCCCCCCCCCATTTTTTGAAATGGTTGTAGCATTTTTCCAATTTTTTTTACCCCGTGGGGATTTGTTTTTCA
>JACEFZ010016091.1:0-22420 GCA_014155875.1 Cepaea nemoralis
GTTTTCTGTCCCTCGTTTGGGGCGGCCCTTTTTTCTGCCCTCTCCCCCATTGCCAGTTATCCCTCATTGTGCTGGTATCCATGCAATTGTGACCTGGCATCCCGAACTTCTTAGGTTTGTTTTTAGTGTTACTATTTTCTCTTTCAGGTCTTGTCTGTTCCCTTTAGAGTAGTTGCCTAGCGCTTGTACTGCGGATAGTGAGTCCGTCAGTATAGTTAGTTTTATAGGGGGTTCTCTGTTTGCTTTTTCTAGTCCTTTCATAATTTCTACTAGTTCTGCCGTGTATACTAATGTTGTCTGTTATTTTGTACTCCTTTTTGATGTTCCAGTATGGTACTACTACTCCTGCCCCTATCTCATCTTGTCCCTTTTAAACCTTGCAGTGTTGACGTGATGTATAACCAGCGGGACAATGCCCGTCCATCATCTCATCTGGTCCCTCTTGTACCTTGCGGTGTCGGGGTGACGTATAAACAGTGGGAGAGTGTCAGTTTATAAGTTTCATGTATAGAGATGTGTCCCTCTCATCATAACCGTGAAATGACTCTACTTTCCTTGCCAGCTCTCTTGCCTCATGCAGTTGGATGCCGAAGGCAGTTGTGGAATGACTAAGGTGTTAGCTTGCCCGAGTGGGCCCTTTGTGCTCCTGATGAAGTGGGAGTCCTCTTAAACAATATACAATATACTGAAAGCGTTAAAGATCTTTCAGTCCCAATCAGTCCGCCATTGGTATCTGCGATAACTTGTCCTTCTTCGTGCTGGTCCGCCCCTGCCTCTTCCCACAGAAAGCTTGCCTCTATCCTTCCTATCCAACTACTGACTTTTACAATGGCGATCGTAGGTGCTACAATGAAGGGCATGAACTTTAGGCGAATTATCCGACAGACATCAACAATCAAAGCAGAGGGATTATTTGCTTCCCTGACAGACGTCATTGTCCAGTTGTGGCTTGACCGCCCCGCAAACACAAAATATCCGTGACGTTATTTTATTCAAGTGAGTCAGGTCTGAAATATGACTGAGCTACCGTATGACAGTAGACGATACTATTGTTTTCTGTTAGTGCTGAATGTTGGGCGGCGCTGACCAAATCCGACATTCCACATTGTGCCAACGACTCTGGGTGGAGGAGCGTGATTTGGGAGGACACAAGCCTTACCCTGGTGCGAGGACATGCAACCTAAAGACTAAATGCCATGACAGAGCAGACCAGGTCGTAAGCTTTAGTCAGCAACTGGTCTAGGATGGAAACTCCGACAAAAGGACAGTTAGAACATTGCTTTGTTGATCCGGCAGCTTCTATAGCTTGTATTGTTCCAGAATTATTGGTGTCACCTCTCCTCTGGAGTACATTAGGCAGACAGAGAGAGAGAGAGCCAGAATTATTGGTGTTACCTCTCCTCTGGAGTACATTAGGCAGGCCGAGAGAGGGATCATGTTGCATGGGCAACACAGTCTATAAATTCAGCCCAGGCTTTGTGTTATTTAGAGGTATACTTGTAACTCCATTTTACAAACTATCGTCTGTCTAGATGGCAAGGCGCCAGACATGTTATTCAACAAGTGTTCATGAATTATATAATCGTCACGTGGCTGGTAAGGCCTGGGTTGGCGCGTGGGTCGCGTCGTGTCTTAATCAGGTACGTGAAGGCTGAATCACGATACATTGTCCTTCTGTGTCCCACTGTGGCACTGCCGGGGGTTTCCCAGCACATTGTTTATAGAAGGAGCATCTCGAACAACTCACGAACCTTCAGGATTGATCTCCATTGACGACCTCTGATGCCGCAAGTGCTGTTCCGATTCTACAAAAGAATAAAAAGACAATTATAAATAACAATCTGCTGGATGTTTCATTCCACATGTTTGGTATCACATGTTTCATATCACATGTTTCATATTATCGCTTCATAGGACGATACAATCAACACCAGCATGTAGTGGCTTCTTGTAATTTACTAGACAATGTAAGTTCACAGGTTTGCCATTACTTTATAAACGGCCCACGCTTCATACCATTGAAATCAACGCAAAGCAGTCTGCTTCCAAATCGCCTACAGCTGAATTTCACACCTTCGACTCAGCGTACTCAAGACCAGCTAAACACTTTGCAGCGAGGTGCTGTCGTCTTTTGGAGGTCACAAGTTCAAATCCCCATGGGGTATATGTAGCTTTCAAATGTTGTGATGTCTAGTGTGTTCTCTAGTCTCTACTTCAGCCTTCTGCTTCTATGAGTGCCAGCCAATATATGGACATTTATTTAGGTTATCTAGTGTGTTCTCTAGTCTCTACTTCTGTCTTCTGCTGCTATGAATGCCAGCTAATATATGGACATTTATTTAGGTTATCTAGAAGTGCTTAGTTTACTTCTGTCTTCTCTTTAGAATATCAAGCAATACAGTAACATTTATTAAGGTTATCAGGTGCTCACCCCTGTTTGAAATGCCAGAAAATAGGGAAAAATTTTATTTGGATTTGTTTTTATCTAGAGACTTTATCCAGATGGAAAATGCCCCCAATATAGGGCAATTAGGTATCAGGGCCCAAACCACTAGGCTTCATTGCCAGAAAATGGAATTTTTTTAGGTTATAAGGTCCACTACATTTGTCTTCTGCTTCTAGAGTGCCCGAAAGAGGCTTTTTATTTGGTATCTTGTTTTCTCTAGTTTTAGCTCTGAATCTTTGGAATATATGAAAATTTATGTAGGATTGGTGCAACAGTCTATTCTGTCTTTTCTTAGAACCGAATATTGGAATTACTTTGGACTTTTTTCCTAGTAACTAAAAACGCTTCTGCTTCTATGAGGCCAACGAAATAGAACATTTATAAAAAAGGTTACAAGCAGTTTTTTTTTTTGTCTTTGCTGCTAGAAATGCCAGAACATGGACAATTTAGGACGAAGGGGAGAGAGGCGCTAGACCACTTATGCTGGATGGGTTCGACGGTGGCTTAGGAATTCAAGGTTTTGAGTTGTTCCAGAACCAAAACCGAGTCTTCTGCTTCATGAACGCCAGCCAATGTACGGCACTTGATTTGGATCTAGTGTGTCTATAGTTTTTTTACTTCTTTTTTTAATTTCTATGAAGCCAGACCCAAAATGTGTTTATTTAGGTTATCTAGTGTGTTTTATAGTCTCTACCCGTCTTTCTTTTGAGCGGCCCGACCCAAAACATGGTTTATTTATGTTATCTAGTGTGTTTTATAGTCTCTACCCGTCTTTCTCTATGAGAGCAGACCCAAAACATGGACATTTATTTATGTTATCTAGTGTGTTTTATAGTCTCTACCCACCTTTTATGAAGCAGCCAACAATACTTATAATAATATATGGACAGTTATTTAGGTTATCTAGTGTGGTTCTCTAGTCTCTACTTCTGTCTTCTGCTTCTATGAGTGCAGCCAATATATGGACATTTATTTAGGTTATCTAGTGTGTTCTCTAGTCTCTACTTCTGTCTTCTGCTTCTATGAGTGCCAGCCAATATATGGACATTTATTTAGGTTATCTAGTGTGTTCTCTAGTCTCTACTTCTGTCTTCTGCTTCTATGAGTGCCAGCCAATATATGGACATTTATTTAGGTTATCTAGTGTGTTCTCTAGTCTCTACTTCTGTCTTCTGCTTCTATGAGTGCCAGCCAATATATGGACATTTATTTAGGTTATCTAGTGTGTTCTCTAGTCTCTACTTCTGTCTTCTGCTTCTATGAATGCCAGCAATATATGGACATTTATTTAGGTTATCTAGTGTGTTCTCTAGTCTCTACTTCTGTCTTCTGCTTCTATAAGTGCCAGCCAATTATGGACATTTATTTAGGTTATCTAGTGTGTTCTCTAGTCTCTACTTCTGTCTTCTGCTTCTATGAAGCCAGCCAATTATGGACATTATTTAGGTTATCTAGTGTGTCTCTAGTCTCTACTTCTGTCTTCTGCTTCTATGAGTGCCAGCCAATATATGGACATTTATTTAGGTTATCTAGTGTGTTCTCTAGTCTCTACTTCTGTCTTCTGCTTCTATGAATGCCAGCCAATATATGGACATTTATTTAGGTTATCTAGTGTGTTCTCTAGTCTCTACTTCTGTCTTCTGCTTCTATGAATGCCAGCCAATATATGTACATTTATTTAGGTTATCTAGTGTGTCTATATATGCAGATGACACAGTATTCATAGCGGATAATGCAACAGATCTACAACAGTTGGACATTGTAGTAACAGAAAGTGCAAAGAAGGGATTCTCTTAGAATATCAAGAAAACAGTAACAATGGTGATATCAAAGAAACAGGTGACACCCAAATGTGAAATGGAGATAGAAGGGAAAATTCTTCACCAAGTGGATAGTTTTAAATATCTAGGGACATTTATAAAACCAGATGGAAGATGCACAACAGAGATTAAGAGCAGAACAGGGCAAGCATAGGCTGCATTTCAGAAAATGAAGAATATCTTATGCAATAAGCCACATACATTGAATGTAAGGTAGAGAGTGCTGAAGAGCTATATAGAACCTGTTTTGTTGTATAGCTGTGAATCTTGGAATATAAATGAACATTTTAGGAAGAGATTGGAAGCAACAGAGATGTGGTTCCTTAGACGAATGTTGCGAATTACTTGGATTGCCATAGTAACTAACAACGAATGCCTTAAAGAGGCCAATGAAACTAGAACATTATATACAACAATAAGAAAGAGACAAACAGCTTTTTTTGGGTCATGTGATGAGAAGAGCGGCTCTGGAGAACATCGTGACAACTGGAAAGACGGAAGGGAAGAGAGGCAGAGGCAGACCACGAGAAATTATGCTGGATGGATTGCGACGGTGGCATGGAGGAATATCAACGGTAGAGTTGATCCAGAAAACCAAAGACCGAGATCTGTGGAGAGTCATGAACGCCTACGCCAATTGGCACGGCACTTGATGATGAGTGTGTCTATATTTTCTACTTCTTTCTTTATTTCTATGAGCGACAGACAATGCATGTGTGTTTATTTATGTTGTCTAGTGTGTCTATAGTCTCTACTACTTCTATGAGCGGCAGACAATACATGTGTGTATATTTATGTTGTCTAGTGCGTCTTCTAGTCTCTACTTCTGTCTTCTACTTTTATGAGTGCCAATCAATACATAAATATACGTCTTACATTCGGCCTTTCTAATCACTCATATTTTGTTTATCGCTGTGCACGTTACATTAGCATAGAAAAAAAACATCAATTAAATGTTCTAAGTGGAGCTGATAGGGTAGGGAACTAAGTATGGAGCTGTTGGGTGGGGAACTAAATATGGAGCTGTGGATGGGGGAAATAAGTATTGAGCTGTTGGGTGGTGGAACTAAGTATGGAGCTGTTGAGTGGAAGAACTAAATATGGAGTTGTTGAATTTATGGAACTAAGTATGGATCTGTTTGGTGGAGGAACTAAGTATGGATTTGTGGATGGGGGAACTATGCATGGAGCTCTTGAGTGGGGGAACTAAGTATGGAGCTGTTGGGTTGGGGAACTAAATATGGCGTTATTGGGTGGGGGAATTAAGTATCGAGCTATTGAAGTGGGAAACTAAGTATGGAGCTCTTTGGGTGTGGAACTAAGTATGGAGTTGTTGGCGTGAGGAACTAAGTATGGATCTGTTGGGGTGGGGATCTAAGCATGAAGTTGTTGGCGTGGAAAATCGAATATGGAAATGTTATAATAGGTAATCGAATAAGGAATTATTGAAGTTAAGAATCGAATGTAGGAACTATTGGAGTAGATAATCGAATATAGAAATGTTGTTTTGGGGGATCGAATACGGAACTGTTGAAGTGATAACTGAGAATACAACGGTTCACAATAACCGCAAGCGAGTTCTGTTCCCAAGTGTTCCTAACCAACCGGCATCAGGCGGAATCAGCATCCACAAACCCCGACTTGTGCTGAACGAGACGAAGCCTGTATCAGTTTTCCCGAAGCTCAATGGTGTAGATTTGTCATCACACGCATCTGTAGTAGAAGCCAACGAGAAGATATCCACAACCCAGCATGAAGATTTGGCTCCAACTGTCTTCAGGAGCAACTCCATCAGCATCGTCTTCTGTTGACTCTCGAAGGAAAGTATGAGAGATGCTTCGAGTAACGACGTGGCTTTAAGACGTAGATTGTAATCATGCAGCGGGTGCACAGCGAAGAGTCACTCTCATCATCTCATCCCATCTCATCTCATCTAGCCCGCATCAAACGCATTCAGTTATTACCGATCCGCAAGCGCCTACTTTTCAACAAGGCCAAACTAATTCACAAAATCTTACATTGACATGGCCCAAATTAACTTTGGCCATTGTTTAAATTTGAATAACGTGACACAAACAATAGATTGCACGATTTATTGCCTGGCATATTTGTCAGCATCTCATCAGAATTCACATAACATATAGTAAAATAACTAGACAAATCCTTCAAGCTGAAATATACACATGTTCGAACAGTAATTTCAAATGTCTATATCGATAATTTTAAACTGCCTATCATGTCTTTCAAGTTTGCACAAAAGTGGTCTATGTAGATTAATCATTATGGCTTCTGCAAACATTTAACAGCTGGAGAATGCCCGTCCATCATCTCATATTATCCCTTGTGTACCTCGAGGTGTCCGGGTGAAGTATAAAAAGCGGGAGAATGCCCGCCCATCATCTCATCTTGCCTCTCTTATACCTTGCGGTGTCCGGTGAAGTATAAACAGCGGGAGAGTGCCCGTCCATCATCTCTTAAACCTTGCGATGTCGGGTGAAGTACACACAGCGGGAGAATGCCCGTCCATTATCACATCTTGTCCCTCTAATACAGTGGTTCTCAACCTTTTTTGGCCCGTGCCCCCCTTCACCATATTTTCAGAACGTCATTCCCCCCTTCCTATCAAAAATTTGGCCCGTGCCCCCCCCTCCTTTTCACCGTATTTTCAGATCGTCATTCCCCCCCCCCCTCCCTTTCATATTTCCTATCTAAAAATCCCCCCACCCCTACACAGTATACATAAAAATGTAAGGTAAATTTAATAGCACATACTAAAACAAGTCTAGACATCCACATAAAACATGATTTGTGGGTCTACTGACTTTATAAAATGAATTTTAGAAGGATGAGACGTACTACTTAACTATAAAGTATGAAGGGAAAAACAATATCAAGTAATCGGTTCTTGTATTAACGCGATCTTGAAATGGTCTTCATTCCCCCCCCCCCCCCCCCCCCCCCTGGAAACCCTAACATTCCCCCTGCTCTAATACCTTGCCGTGTTGGATTGAAGTATAAACAGCGGGAGAATGTCCGTCCATCATCTCATCATGTCCCTCTTGTACCTTGCGGTGTCTGGTGAAGTATAAACAGCAGAAGAAAGCCCAGTCCATTATCTCATTCTTGTCCCTCCTATACCTTGCGGTGTCGGGTGAAGTATAAACAGCGACACAATGCCCGTCCATCATCTCTTCTTGTCCTCTTGTACCTTGCGGTGTCTGGTGAAGTATAAAAAGCAGAAGAATACCCGTCCATTTTTTCTCATCTTGTTCTTCTTATACCTTAAGATGTCGGTTGAAGTATAAGCAGCGGGAGAATGACCGTGCATCATCTCATCTTGTCTCTCTAATACCTTGCGGTGTCGGGGTGAAGTATAAACAACGGGAGAATGCCCGTCCATCATCTCAATTTGTCCCTCTTGTACCTTGTGGTGTCGAGGTGACGTATAAATAGCGGGAGAGTGTTAGTTTATAAGTTTCATGTATAGAGATGTGTCCCTCTCATCATGACCGTGAAATGATTCTCCTTTCATTGCCAGGCTCTCTTGCCTCATGCAGTTTTATGCTCAAGGCAGTGGCGGAATGACTAAAGTGACAGCTTGCCCGAGTGGGCCTTTTGTGCTCATGATGAAGTGGGAGTCCTCTTAAACAATATACAAATTACTGAAAGTGATAAAGATCTTTTGTTCCAACCAGTCCGCCATTGGTGTCTGCGATAACGTTGTCCATCTTCGTGCTGGTGCGCCCCTGCCTCTTCCCACAGAAAGCTTGCCTCTCATCGCTATCCTTTCCAACCATTGACTTTTACAATGGCGATCGTAGGTGCTACAATGAAGGGCATGAACTTTAGGCGAATATCCGACAGACATCAACAATCAATGTAGAGGGATTATTTGCTTCCCTGACAGTCTTCATTGTCCAGTTGTGGCTTGACCGCCCAGGGAACACAAAATATCTGTGACGTTATTTTATTCAAGTGACTTAGGTCTTAGTCGGATATGACTGAGCCATGGTATAACATTAGCCTGTACTATTATTTCTTGTTCACGCTGAATTTTGGGTGGCGCTCACCAAACACGACAACTCGTGCAATTTAGAGGGTACAAGCCTAACCCTACTGCGATCAAATACAAACTAAAGACTACATGTCATGGCAGGGCAGACCAGGCTCTAAGCCTTGGTTAGCAACTGGCCTATGATGGAAGCTCCGACATGCGGACAGTTAGAGTATTGCTTTGCTAATCCGGCAACTTCAGCAGCTTGTCTTGTTCCAGGTGTGTTGGTGTTACCTTTCCTCTAGAGTAAATTAGGCACGTAGAGGGAGTTCAACAAATGGTCTATAAATTCAGCCCAAGCTTTGTCTTAACTAAATTTTACAAACTATCGTCTGTCAAGACGGCAAGGTGCCAGTCATGTTATTCAACGTGCTCATGAATTATATAATCCGTCACGTGGCTGGTCACGCGTAGGTTGGCGCGTGGGTCACGTCGTGTCTTAATGAGGCACGTGAAGCCTAAATCATGGCATTCTGTCCGTCTGTGTCCCAGTTTGTCCAACTGTATAACACGGTGGCACTGCCAGGGGTTTCCCAGCGCAGTGTTTGTGGAAGGGGCATCTCGAAAAACTCACGAACCTTTAGGATGGATCGCCATTGACGACCTCTGATACCGCAAGTGCTGTTCCGATTCTACAAAAAAAAATAAAATTAAATAAATAAACAATTACAAATAACATTCTGCTGGATTTTTCATACATGTTTCATATCACAAGTTTCATATCACATGTTTCATATTCACGTGTTTCATATCTGTGATATAAATATCTTGCGTCCTTACAATTTCGTGGAATTGACTCCTTTGTTACCAGGCATTTTAAGGAAATGCGTTAGACTTAGTCTGGGTGGCAAAATAATTTTAAATATCCATTGTTTAAATGCGAGCACAATGATAGGTCGAGTACCCGTCCAAGACTTTGCCGCTTAAAGTTGCAAGTCGTTAGTAGACACTTGCCATCTAGAACGTTCGAAAGACAAGTCGCCTCCCGCTGGGGAGGGAAATTTAGCCCAAACATTTCACTCTCTGTGGGGGGGGGGGGGGGGGGGCCTAGGTACGTTTAATACTTACTATGATTGTGCAACCATGTCTTTTGATTAGGTACATATATCATGTGTTAAATATGAATTGTGAAAACTGTTAGATCAACCATTCTTGTGAGAAGATGGCCTGAGTGATAGCTCTCTACTCAGCGAACATGTTTGTCTCACTGCCGAATTTTCCTACGCGTTGTGAAGCTATCTCACTATCAATGCATATAAATCTGCAACTGCTCTATGTGCTGTCAGATCAAAGAGTGTTGGCTCTAAGTGCATTTCTTGAATCTTTTCTCTATGCGAAAGAATAGTTACTATTAACGCATCTTATAGACCTACGGTCATGTATGAGCAATAGTTTCATTATCTGTAACTTGAGCTATCGTGCCATTACGGTAGATCTCCTTGTTTATATCTTTAATAACCTCACAGCCTTTGTGATTGTCATGTAATCCGTTCATAAATATGCAAGGAAAATGCCATGTTGGATGAGTATAATCTTATTTGAGAAGAAAGAAAAACGCACCATGTATATTGTAGCATAACTGACAGTCTCCCCAGTTTGCAGACAACGTTTCCAGCTGGCGTTTCCAAGAATAGTAGTTTCACGCGTTTATATTTACCCTTCCCGTATAAGGAGAGGAATGTCGTACCGCAAGAACAAAGGAAATGTATCGGCGTAGCTCAAAATAGACCAAAGTTAGCGGGCTATTACAACGAGCTAAGCCAGACATCGGCACTTGAGTTTGAACACCGACCGAGTCAACATGTAGTTAGTTAAGGGAGTGATTTTTACATAACTGTGCCTTCTGAGGCTAATGGTAAGATAATATGACTTTTTGAATGTAATACCTGTATTTTATGATAAATATAATATATGTATTTTATGTAATTTTTGTTGAAGTTGATAACGACAAAATTACTTCTTGAAAAGATAGCCTGAAGTTCGATTCTGCAGAAACAATGTGTCTATGCCACTCCTACTGGTTCCTATGCTTACCTTGTTATATTGCTATGATTACTAGTCTATCTTAAGTGAAGAGTATATCACTATCATCTGCATTTTGAATGCAGAAAATCTGTTCACGACCTCTTCATATTTGAACCAAGATTCTCTGGATTAGGGAACTGTCTTTACTAGACATTTAGTGAACGCTTGTGTACTTGGGGGTGCATCTTTCAAATTCATACATAATGCACTTTTACAAAGTGTGTGAATTTTAAGTAATCTGTTTAAGGAATATGCAGGGGAAATTGGTGTGAATGATTTTTTCTATGAGTATAGTCTCATACGGGAAAAGGTGGAACTCCCATGTCTTCAAATGGTGTGTCAGCTCTGCATAGCAGTGTCAGCAAGGCTGGTTCGTGTGACTGCCTAAGTGACCATGATTTTATGTTCAGTTAAATCGTGTAGTGTTTGATGCTATAAGAAGAAGATATTTTAACCCCCTCCTGCTACAAGAGGGAAATGGGTAGAGAGTGGATCCATATTCAGTGGGTGATTACTGCATTATTCTGGAGCAAGATTATATGTTCTCTCATATGTTTGGGTGTTTCTCAATGTAATGTGAGAGTGTTATATTTTGTGGTGTTTCTGTTTGTCTTGGTCGTAGTGTCTTATCGTGACATTTTGTAACGTCAGTTAGATCGAATAGTCACGAAATCCCAGACCAACGTACGGCTAGGTTACAGGCAATAACTAGACCTCCCCCCCCCCCCTCGCCAATCGGGGTTAAGGACAGCTTAATTATCAGAGAGGTAAAGGTGGGGAAATGTCAGACCCCTCCCCCCCCCCCATGTATTTTTAATTATTCTCTCTGTATGTTAGTTACAATGACAATTGATATGCTGTCAAATGTATATCGCTTGTTTTATTTTTTCATCTAAAGGGCCCTGAAGGACAGTTTTGCGAGAAGGATAACGTGGCCTATAGTATGGTAAACCGAGGGAAGCAAGACCATACTTTATGCTGGGGACGTAGTCACTATTAGCACCTGGAAAAGGGAAGCAACTCATCTTATAATTTCCCACGACAGCTGGGAAGTCGTTTCTTGGTTATCCCCCTTGAATTTCCTGATCCCAATCATGGGTCAAGTGGATTACACAATTGAAGAGTAACGGCAGTAGTTGTCCTATATACAACTAATTACCTCTGGAAGAGATTACGGGTGCTGTACAGCTTAAGACAAGATCTTAGTACAGTATAGTGGAGCTTTGACCACTACTTTCGTCTGCAGAAGCTTCGGACTGGTCTCTTAATTTCCTGTATGCGGTTGTAAGACTCATCTCGATATCTGAAAACCCGTGACGGCAATCTTAATTGTATCCATGTCGTCCAAGACATGCTGGGAGTTTACCTTTGCCGACAAACGAAGAGTACTCATCACCAACTAATTGGATTTGCCGCTCGAATACCTTCAACCAGCAATTACAGACAGCATTACATAATCCAGGCTTCACGAGCTGATAGCAGGATAGCTAAACAGCCACTTGGTGGACTTACCATTTTTTATGCAGACGCACTTTCTCTCAAGACATCCCCGAGTGAAGGTGGCCCAGAGGAAACATGCCGACCTCATCATCATCGTGTATATATATATATATATATATATATATATATATATATATATATATATATATATATATATATTATATATATATATATATATATATATATATATATATATATATAACGGGAACATTCTTAGACAGAGCCTACGTCTGTCTGCTATGTTCCACACGCAATGGGATTACACCACGATATTCCAGCATCCCCATTTCATATATATTATTCAGCTAGAGGAACTATAAGACAGTGCTATACCCATTTATAAGGTCCATCCATGATGGGATGAACCCACCACACACCCCCCCCCCCCCACCCTTCATCGATTGAAAGCTTTATAGAAGAGACTGTGTAGTAACGACATATTATGTTTGTATCAAGGAGCTTAGGTACAGTTTGTTTATCAAGCTATGTGTGGGATGTTAGTACCTCGTTCTTGAGTTACAGGATTGACATATCACAGGAGTAGTTAGGAGAATGATCCAATCAACAACCTATACCAGTTTAATGGACTACTTATGTAGTTAATGAAGGTTTAGTCGTGTACATGTACTATGTTAATGTGATAAACATAGATTACTGTATTCACTATAGATGTTTATTCTGGAGGTAAACCCATTCCAGATATTGGTTTTGATTTTCTTGGTGGGAAATTGGTTGTTGAGTTTGATTATGCATAGTGTACTTCATTGATGATGGTTTATTTTGTTATCATGTTTTTGTAGGTTTTAGGAATGCAGAGATTTTAGAGTTCCCATAACTCACTATGAACTCTACATTAAAAGCTATAGTTAGAACCGGGAGTTGTTCTTACTGTATTGTGAAGGTTGTTACACCGTAATGTTATTGTGGTGATATATGTCACTGTTTATTTAAAAACGTGAGAGTTAATGTGGGAGGTACGAGCCTAATAATTCAGATAGAGGATCTTATTCCCTTGAAGGCTATGGCAACTGACCTGACTCTCAATATCTTCTCCAGGAGATTAGTCTTATTATGGTGAATTGGACTAGGATCTACTTATGCTTAGTCCCATTCTTATGAGAAATAGAGCCTTAAGTCTGGTTTTCCTGGAGAATACTGTAAAGGAAAAGCACTCGAACAACTTTTCTTATATCTTGAATCCAGGCACTCTATACCCCTAGGCACAACATTCATATATTCTATACAAATATATATATATATATATATAGATATATATATATATATATATATATATATATATATATATATATATATATATATATATGGTATATTATGTATAGGAATATATGAATGTTGTGGCCTATGGGTATAGAGTGCCTCGATTCAAGATATAAGAAAAGTGTTTCTATTTCTCTTGAAGACCACCGGCTATATATATATATATATATATATATATATATATATATATATATATTATATATATATATATATATATATATATATATATATATTACTATAATATAGATATATATATCTATAATATATATAATATATTACTATATATATATATATATATAATATATATATATATATAATATATATATATATATATATATATATATATATATATATAATATATATATATAGATATATATATATATATATATATATATATATATCGCATTGCACGAGTGTTGTCGGTGCCTGGGTGAATATTTTACGTTCAGGAATTGCCAACAAGATTCAGCAGACTTGCCATGTTGCAGACGTTATTTCAGAAATCAGGACACTTCTTATGCTAGCAGCAATTGGTGAGTTGTAAACCAGCGTTCATTAACTCCATGCTTCTATAGGCAGTTGAGGAGAGGACCATATGTTCTTGTCTTATCGTTTGAAGAATGGAAGGAATATCCCATTAATGGTCCAGCATTCATCTCATCATCATGTTCCTCTTGTACCTTGCGGTGTCGAGGTGAAGTATAAACTTCGTGAGAGTGCCCGGTTATGGGCTTCGTATATCGACATTCCCATGGATTCTGTTATTCCCTCAGTCCAACGTTTACGTGGTCGGCCTCTTCCTCTGTTTCCATCTGGTCTGTACATCATTGCTTGTTGTGGCATGCTGTTGACTGGTAGCCTACTTGCATGGCCAAACCATTTGACTTGCTGCTTTCTAATAAAATCTAGAGCAGCTTTAACCCCTACTTTAGTCCTGATTTCTTCATTTCTGATCTTATCTCTTCTTGATACGTTGAGTATTCTTCTCAGAAACCTCATTTCTGTTGTTGTGATTTTTCTTTTCTCTTTTTCTGTCATTGTCCAGGTTTGGCATTGGTAGCACAGAGTTGGTAGGAAGATTGTGTTGTAAAGTGCTTTCTTAGTAGTTATTGATACATGTTTGTTCTTTAGTATTGGTGCCATTTGTCCAATGAGTTGATTTGCCTTATTGCACCTATTTTCGATCTCGTCTTCTGATCTGCCATTTGATGATATTATACTTCCTAGGTACTTGAAGCTCTTTACTTGTTTCAAGGGATGTTCGTTTAGGTGAATTGTTGCTGTTTGTTCTTCTTTAGTTATAGTCATTACCTCTGTTTTGCTTGCGCTAATTTTCATGTTATGTTCCCTACACATTTCGTTTAGACTATTCATGTGGTCTTGTAATTCAGCTTCTGATTTTGCTATTAGTGCTTGGTCGTCCGCAAACAGGAGTTCTCTAATGGTTAGATTTGCAGATGGTTCTTCTTCTGTGTTCTCGTCATGCGGTATTCTTGCTGTCTCTGCTTGGCTGGTTTCTTTACATATGTTGTCTATATATGTTATGAACAAGAGAGGGGACAGGACACAACCTTGTCGTACTCCAGATCTTATGGTGAAGGGTTCTGAGTGTTCTCCAGTTGCTCTCACTATGCATTCACTGTTGTTGTATAAACTTCTACATAGGTTTGTTAGATGTGTACTCACTCCATATTGTTTAAGGATTTCCCACAGCTTGTTTCTATCTACCCTATCAAATGCCTTTTCTTGGTCGACAAAGGCTAAGTAGAGTGTTTCATTGAATTCAATTGATTTTTCTATAAGTTGTCTAAGAGCAAAAATGGCGTCTGTGCATCCTTTGTTTTTCCTAAATCCAAGCTGCGTTTCGCTTAGCTGGGGTTCTAAAGTAGTTCGTAATCTTTTTTCAAGAATTTTGCAAAATATTTTCCCAGTATGACTCAACAGTGAAATGCCTCTGTATTGTGTGCAATCTCTTTTGCTGCCTTTGTTTTTCCAAATTGGGATAATTATGGCGTTTCCCCAGTCTCGTGGTGTCTGTTGTTCTACCCAAACATGGTTGAATAGTCTATGTAGCCAAGCTGTTCCTACTTCCCTTGCTGCTTTAATTAGTTCATTTGGTATTTCATCCTGTCCTGGTGATTTGTTAATGGGGCTAATCTGATGGCTTCTATAATTTCTTCTTTTAGTATGTCTGGTTCTAGTTCCTTCGGTGACATCTGTGTAGGTCTCTTGAATTCCTGTGACATCTGATGGGATGTTGAGAAGTTGTTCGAAATACTGCTTCCATCTTATTAGGATCTGTTTTTGTTCACTTATTGGTTCTCCATTTTCGCTGTTAATTATTTCAGTTGGGTCAAAGGGTTCTCCTCTGGTTCGCATTGCACTTATCTTTTTGTAGAAGTTTCTGGTTGCCTCCTTGTAGTTTTTATTTAGGGTTTCTCCATACTCTTCCCAGTCTTTTTGTTTTTTCCCTCTTTACTATTCTACTCACATGTCTTCTCGCTATTCTGTATTCTCTGTAATCACATTCCTGTTTGCTCTTCAACCACTTTTATATGTTTCCTTTTTTTCTTTTACCGCTTTCTTTACTTCTGCGTTCCACCAACTTGTTATTTTCTTTATCCGTGTTTTGCGTTTTTTCGTGGTTCCGCATGTTATTTTTGCAGTATTTAAAATGCTTGATTTGAACATATCCCATTCTTCTTCCACTGTTTTTCTTTCCGTAGGTAATTTTACAAAGAGTTCAGTTAGTTCTTTCTCATAATTTTCCCTTACTGCCTCGTCTTTAAGGTTTTTTAAGTTTACTGATTCGCATGGCATGTATTTTCCTGCTCTTTGTTTTCTTCTTCTAATGGTTCTTATTGTGGCAACGACTGCTTTATGATCTGTGTTTATACTGAAATTGGGCACTGCTCTTGCATCTAATATATTTCTCTTTCTGTTATTTCTTGTTAATATAAAATCAATTTGGCTTTTAGTATCTAGATTGTTCCATTTATACCAGGTGTATACTTGCGAATCTTTATGTTTATAGAATGTGTTTGTTATATAGAGGTCGTGTTGGCTGCAAAGCTCTATCAGTCTACTTCCGTTATCATTCCTTTCATTTTGCTGATCTCCAAATGCTCCTAGGTGTTTTTCTATGCCCACTCTGTTATGTCCTAGTCTTGCATTGAAGTCTCCCATAACTATGATGTTGTCCTGCTTATCTATTTTGTTTAGCACATCATGTATGTCTTCGTAGAAGTCCTCGCATTCTTGCTCATTATTGTTTGCATTACATGGTGCGTATATCTGTACATATGTTGTGATTGTTTGTTCTTTTATTCTCACTGTTATGATTCTTTCTGATATATATTTTATTTCTAGTATTCCTCTTGCTAGCCGTGGTTCGATGACTATTCCCACACCGTGTCTTGCCCTTTCTTGCTGTTCTACTCCAGAGTAAACAAACGTGTAACTGCGGTGGAGCTCCTTGCATCCTTTCCCTTTTGTTCTGGTGTCCGCTATTCCCATCAGACCAATATTCCTCTTCTCCATTGTTTCTATAAGCTCTTATTATTATTATTATTATTATTATTATTATTATTATTATTATTATTATTATTATATGAAGGATTCAATGTTTTCTCTGTTATGAGATTTATATATTATGTTCGTGATTGTTACTTTTACTGTTGGAGTATACATTTTAATGTTACCCCAGTGGGGACATGATGATGATGATGATGATGATGATGATGATGATGATGATGATGATGATGATGATGATGATGATGATGATGATGATGATGATGATGATGATGATGATGATGATGATGATCATGGTGGTGGTGGTGCTGCTGCTGCTGCTGCTGCTGCTGCTGCTGATGATGATGATGATGATGATGATGATGATGATGATGATGATGATGATGATGATGATGATGGTGGTGGTGGTGGTGGTGGTGGTGATGATGATGATGATGATGATGATGATGATGATGATGATGATGATGATGATGATGATGATGTTGATGATGTTGATGATGATGATGATGATGATGATGATCATGATCATGATGATCATGATGATGATCATGATGATCATGATCATGATGATGATCATGATTAAGAAGCCTTGTGTACGTATGTACCTCAAGAAGAGAATGTAGACTGGTATGGACGTTGGCCTTTGGCCTAATGCTGTTTGCAGCTATAGAAAGGAGATGATGTATTCTGGACAAAAGGCCTATGTCTCGAGATTCTTGTCGTTGTAGGACAGGTGTAATATCAGATGTTGGGATGGTTGGGATATCTCTAACTCATCAGAAGATCTCAGTATCAATCTCAGCAAGGAAACTTAGTGAGGAGATACCATACTCACATTTGGTGTTGGAATAACTTCACAATAATCGATGACAGATGGGAAAATTGGAAAGACCTCTTTTCTCCTTTCCCCTGATTTCTTTTATTTACAACATGGATTTTGTTATTAAAGGTCAGATTGTGTTCTTTTGTCATCTTCCAGCTCTGAAGAAGCAGGTGGTGGTTTAGATGGTACGACAGAACAGGAACCTGGGTTATCAGCCTGGTTCAGATTCATTCTTCATACATACAGTCTGGACCTATAAACAAATGTTGACTGCCACATTTATTAGCGGCCTTTGTCAGCGGAAGACACGTACGAAGTGGATTTACCAACTGTAGTTGATAAGTTCTGACTATATGTCGGGATACACCTGGACGGCGTTCAGTATTTCCCTTTGGAAGGTTCTGCCTGATTCAATGTCAACCAGATTGGTCAAGAAACTAAGGGATAATCCAGGTTATCAAACATATTGCAGTATTGACCCTATGTCTGCCATTAATCCCTGTTTGAAACAAAACCTACACCAGTAAGGATCTGCAGACTGTCTGATGGATTCCCAGTTTTCATTCGCAAGAGAATTACCCTTCAGCACAAGTCATGTGCAGGCAGGTTCAACACCAGGTCCTAGATATGATCACCCTTGGAAAGATTATATGAAAGAAGCTAGTGGAGTCAATGTTTACACACATGCAGCAGTGGGGATCCTCCCACTGTTCTACGACTCCCAGGCTGTATTGAGGACATATTTCTCTTCTGTTCCATGCCTGTGCAGACCAGTTTTGGACGTAGTCCCAGATGTTACCAATGGGTGACTCTCAGCATTGTATGTTCCTACACTTGGGTGTTTATATTCAATGGATGGCTCTTTGCTGGTCCCAAGTCGGCCTAATTGATTTGCACAATTCGTTCCCTGGATAATAGGAATTATGATATACTCTTAGGCCAATTTACAGTGGATATTAGATGGGTAGGACACAACTGAGTGCACATTCATTCAGTCCCTGGATAATGGGGATAATATCTGCTATGCATCGAAGAGGAAAAACTTATCAGAAGGAGAAAGAGATAATAGGACTAATTAATTAGTCTAGTTATTATGTTCTGAAGTTGGAGTGTTATTTGGTTCTTGATAGAAGTTCTTGGTTTATAAATCTGTGGATTTGGCAATTTGTGGGAACCAAATAGGGCCGGTTGTTTTGGTTTTGGTTGCATTGATTTTGGGATAAATGGGGTTATCACATTTTAATGTGTAGATGATATACATATTATCATATGACTTTTCAGGATCAATACTGTTCAATACAAGTATATGTGTACTCTGGGTCTTGATTTATTTTTACACCACTTACTGCTTGTTTCAGAGATGCAACTAACAGACAAATTAAGAGAAATTACACCACGTACTGCTTGTTTCAGGAGATTGCAACCGAACAAGACATAGCAGGAAGAAATTACACCAATTACTGCTTCTGTTTCCAGAAGAACTACATAGAAATTAAGAGAAATTACACCATTTACTGCTTGTTTCAGAGATGCAACTAACAGACAAATTAAGAGAAATTATACCATTTACTGCTTGTTTCAGAGGTGCAACTAACAGATAAATTAAGACAAATTACACCCATTACTGCTTGTTTCAGAATGCAACTAACATACAAATTAAGAGAAATTACACCAATTACTGCTTGTTTCAGAGATGCAACTAACAGACAAATTAAGAGAAATTACACCACTTACTGCTTGTTTCAGAGATGCAACTAACAGATAAGTTGAGAAAAATTACACCATTTACTGCTTGTTTCAGAGATGCAACTAACAGACAAATTAAGAGAAATTACACCAATTACTGCTTGTTTCAGAGATGCAACTAACAGACAAATTAAGAGAAATTACACCATTTACTGCTTGTTTCAGAGATGCAACTAACAGACAAATTAAGATAAATTGGGGGAGCAGAGGTGTTTCCTAGCACCAGGGCCAGGTTCTATGCTGGCCAAGGCCTACTAGCACGTCCTAGTCGTGCGTCCTGGGCAACAGGTCCCTATGGGGTCCTGGCTAACGAAAGCATCTGCCTGCACGGCGAGGAACCACCAGTCTGCACACTAATAAGCCAGACATTGGACAACGGGTACTCACGCAAACCTCATCCGGTGTGACCTCACACTGATGTTGGACAACAGGATGTCTTCATCCGACATACAGGACTTCACGCTGGAGTTCACAGCCAGTGAACACAAGCAAGCAAGAGAAATTACACCACTTACCGTCTGTTTCAGTGATGTAATTAACAGACATATTGACAGAGAAATTACACTACTTACCGTCTGTTTCAGTGATGTAATTAACAGACATATTGACGGATAAATTACATCACTTACCGCCTGCTTCTTCGCTGTGCGAATCGCGGTCTCTCCGAGTGCAATATAAGGCAATCAGGATTATGGGGATTGCCAGAAGCAACAGCAGCAGAAACCAGAAATCAGTGTTATCTTTGTCAGATCCTGGAACACCATGGGATAAACAAAAGCGTTTATGTTCAGTGTCTGGTTGCTGGTTTAGTGTGGTCGGTCGGTCGATAGGTCTGTCGGTCTGCGTTAACTTTGTCAGTTCCTGCCACACCAAAGTATAAACAACAACGGTTATGTTCAGTGCCTGGTTGGTGGTTTAGTATGGTCGGAAGGTCGGACGGTTGTTTGGTTGGTCGGTTGTTTGGTTGATCGGTTGTTTAGTTGGTTGATTGACTGGTGTGTTTATTCATTGATGAATTGGCTGATTTGTTGATTTGTTGACTGATTTGGTTAATTGGTTGGATGTATGGTTGTTTGATTAATTAATTGGGTGGTTGATTGGATCGTTGATTGATTGATTTCTTGAAAGGATAATAGGCGTATCCCCTGCAAGTCTGAATGTTTACTCGTTAGTTCCATGCATTGGTGGCCAGGTCGTTAGAGCACTAACAAGAGACTGCAGTTGTCGGAGTTAGATCTGACCCAGGGCTGTCATCCTCAACCGGCGAAGTACTACCTATAGAGTGGCTGTGTAGCAGAACTGTACTTCCCAACTCCAAGTTCAGAAACTAGCAGGGTATGAACACTAGTTCTGGACCTTTACATCTGTGGATGGCACCAGCCTATGGCTGAGCACAACTAGTGCTAGACATTCACATCTGTGGATGTCACCAGATCATGCTGACTACAACTAGTTCTAGAACTTCACATCTGAGCATGTCACCACGTCATGGTTGAGCACAACTAGTTCTATAGTATGTCCAGAAATGAATGCCGTCATTCACGATCAATTATTTTGAAAACTGTCTTTTGCATCGTTATAAAATTTTTCCTGCCGTTTTATATTTCCCCCCACCCAAGGGAATATGTCTTTGAATAGGTCCAAAAGCAACTTAAATCATCGAAAGCGGCGACATTTCTTTGATGTTTTGGGAAATGTAGTGGAATTCACGCTAACAAACTATCTGACAGTAAACCACGTTATTTCTCGGTAAGGACACAAGTACAAGGCGTAGCCAGATTCGTATGGGAGTGGGTGCAATAAAAAAAAGTAGCTTAAAAGTCTACAGGGTCGACTGGATTGCACCGGGTTTTTATCCCATATGGCTCAGTCTCTTTCCGCAGGGGTGGAAAGCGTCGCACAAAGCACGAACTCCGTCAGCTCTAGCGACGCTCAAAGTCTCCGAAAAAATGCCTCATAAGTAAAGGAATCGAACATACAACTTTCGGGCCCGAGTCAGACGGTTAACCATTTCACCACGGAGACCCCCGAAGGGGTGTAATGTTAATATTAAAAAGAAGAGAATTTACAGAGGCATGGGTAAATAATGTGAAAATACAGGAAAAAGGAATATATTTCTTACCTTATTTTTCATTTCCTTCTTGTTTCTTCAGCTGCTGGTTAATAATTGTACACAAGTATTCATGTTACTAGGGTGCATTTAGCTTTTTATATTTAGTTCGTGAAAACTTCCAAATAGCTTGCGTTAATGTGCGTATGGAGTGACCAGAAAGATACCCAAATTTTGTCATCATGTTCAAATTTTTAAAGGGTCTGTTCAGCTGTCTGTGTAGTTTGTTCACACTTACACGTGGGTGACAGACCCGCTTTGAGTCTTCGTGAAGATTGTCTACTCTGCTGTTTCTGTTCGAGACGGAACATGATTACCTGTTTTGCACTATGAAAATAGTTGTCAGGTCTCTGTAGTGGGTTTTTCTTAACGACCAAAATTTTGGTCCTCTTTTCATTGTAGTTTATAGATTGATTCGTATGCAAGTGTGGGTTTCCCTAATTTGACAAAGGTTTGCTCTCACGTTTCTTGTTTCCACAGTATGTCAGTTTCCCCGCAAAATTTTCTCTTCTGTTGGTATTAAGCGTTTTGTTTTGTTTTTTTTTTGTTTTTTTTTTTTCAATACCATTGTTTGTCACGCTGAGGGGTTGCGGAAATTTAAAATTCATCACTGTGGAACACAAACTGTTGCCATTGACATTGTGCTGATGCTGTAATGTTTAGGGCCTGCAAAATTTGTCTGAATGGTTGGAGCAAAAAATCCCAGTAACGTGCACGCGGATTTAAAGGGCTGCGATCTGCTCAGACCTTAATCTGTGTCGGACGATTCCCGTAGGTTGATGACTGCTCTCGGTTGCATAAATTCAAACCATCCTTTCTCCCTAGTCCTCTTCCTCTTTTAACACATGGTCCTCACATTTTCCCGTAAATTTTTTAAAATTTTTCAGCGCGGGCTGGATTAGTACTTTACTTCAGACAATTTGAAAAATTTGTATTGTCTTGCCACCTGTCCCTTTAATTTTTGCCCACACGTTCTATAGGGGTTAAAAAGAGAGTGGTAAGGCGGAATCTCAAGCAACCATGACGATGCTCTTCTATCAAATTGTTTTGCGTCTGTTTTACAAGGGACAAAAACAAAATTTTTAAA
>JACEFZ010016092.1:0-57500 GCA_014155875.1 Cepaea nemoralis
TCCTCCTCTACCCTACTCCTCCCTCCTCCTCCTAATCCCTCCTCCTCCCTCCTATTCCTCCCTACTCCTCCCTCCTCTTCCCTCCTCCACCTCCCTCTTCCTCCTCCCTCCTCCATTTACCCAAAGACAGACAGACAGTCAGACAGATAGTCGGGAACGGGATCTTATATGACTATTTATATAATTTAAATGAGATGCTCTCCACCATGGGCTGGGCCGGGTCAGACAGACAGACAGACAGATAGATAGATAGATAGATAGATAGACAGACAGACAGACAGACAGACAGACAGACAGACAGACAGACAGACAGACAGACAGACAGACAGACAGACAGACAGACAGACAGACAGTCGGGAACGGGAACTTATATGACTACTTATATGAATTAAATGAGATGCTCCCCACCAGGAGTTGGGCGATGCTGGTCCAGGTCAGACAGACAGACAGACAGATAGTCGGAAAGGGAACTTATATGACTACTTATATGAATTAAATGAGATGCTCCCCATCAGGGTCTGGGCGAAGACGGGCCGGGTCAGACAGACAGACAGATAGACAGACAGACAGACAGACAGACAGATAGTCGGTAACGGGAACGAGAACTTATATGACTACTTATATGAATTAAATGAGATGCTCCCCACCAGGATCTGGGCGAAGCCGGGGCCGGGTCAGCTAGTATATATATATATATATATATATATATATATATATATATATATATATATATATATATATATATATATATATATATATATATATATATATATATATATATATATATATATTCAAAACAATGTTTTCCCGTAGTGAATTTGAATAACGAAGACACAAACAATAGATTGCACGATTTATTGCCTGGCATATTTCGCTGCATCTCGTCAGGTACATACTGCAGAAATCACACAACTTACGTGAATTAACTAGATAAATCCTTCAAGTTGAAATATACACATATTCGCACAGTAATGTCAATTATGTACCACGGTAATTTTAAGCTGACTAACATGTCTTTCTGTTTGCAAAATTCTGGCTTGCGTTGATTGATCATAATTGCT
Organism: Cepaea nemoralis; assembly: GCA_014155875.1. Lineage (NCBI taxonomy): Eukaryota > Metazoa > Mollusca > Gastropoda > Stylommatophora > Helicidae > Cepaea > Cepaea nemoralis. The sequence continues at coordinate 1,062 of JACEFZ010016092.1, forward strand.
TGTGCAAATTTTAACAAGCGAGTATTTTGTGTGTTAAACAACACGCGAAAGGCAGTGTCTCTGTCAACCACATGGCCGCTCTCGACAATGTGCCTACCAATTGAAGACGCCGGGAGCTTCCGGTGTGTCGGCCCCACGAGGCTAGCATCTCCTGTGTGTTGTATCTTGTTGACCCATTAAGGTATGTGTTCTGACACTCGTTTGTTAAGCTGTCTCTCTGTTCTACCAATGTAGAAGGCCTGGCATCTACATGTGAATTGGTAAATACAATTGTTTGTGGCGTACAGAGGAGCAGGCTCTTTGACTGCTGGTGTAGGAATCGGTACGGTTTTATATCTAATGACTGGAGTTGCAGCACAGAATGTTCGGCCTACTGCTGTAGTAAGCCGGTCTTGTAGACGTTGCATTACGTCATCCCCTCGAAAGGTTACCTGGATGAATACCTTGAGTTTAGGGACTGTAGTTAAGTCTGGTTTTGGTTTGGGCTGTTGGCAGTGGCGCTTTATAAATCCTGTGGAGTACCCATTCAGGTTTAAGACATTCTTCAGAGTTTCAAATTCCTCTGTCAGTGTGTCCTGGGTGCATATCTTTCTAGCACGGTCAAACAGGGTCCGTACTAAGCCTCGTTTGTACTGGACAGGTGTGAAGCTCTGAAAATTTTGGTATTGGCCAGTCCATGTTCCTTTGCGATACACCGATCTTTGAATTGTGCCGTCTGCTCTACGTCTCATTAGAATATCTAGGAACGGTATCGCTTCGTTGTGTTCGTGTTCCATAGATAGAGAGATGTTTTTATGCGTCTTGTTCATTGTGGCCTGGAACGATGTTGCGTGTAGCTCGTCTGTGGTGATAATTAGTATATCGTCCACATAACGACGGTAAAAGGCCAAGTTGTTGATGTCTGAGGATCTCTTTTCTTCTAAATGTACCATGGAGATGTCTGCTAGAATAGGACCAAGAGGACTCCCCATGGCCACTCCGTCAATTTGGCGGTATGACTTAGTTAGAAAATTGAATTGTATGTTGGCGGTACATAGTAGTAGTAGCCTCTCCAGAATAGGTGTTGGTATGCCTAATTTTAGTTGTTTTTCTTCAATGGGTTCCCTTATTATTTTCACTGTCTCCTCTAATGGAACGTTAGTGAATAGGGAGGCTATATCCATGGATGCCATGTGTTTGTTATTTATGTCAATAGTATCCAATAATTCCACCAGTTGGAATGTATCTCTGAGTATTTTTGTATCGAAGGACTGTCGTACTGGCTTTAAAATTTCGGCTAGCCATCTCGCTATTCGGTGTTGTGCAGAGTTAACCATGGACAGGATAGATCTTAGCGGGATGCCGGGCTTGTGAAGTTTGTGTAGACCGTACATCTGAGGAGTGTGCGAGCCACGTGGTGTGAGAGTTTTTGCAGTGGCCTCACTGATGAGTCCCGCATTCACAAGTGACTGGATCTCTTTCCTCATTATTGCATCCAGGTCCTCCGACTTGTTTACTTTTTGATCTATCCTGAATTTGGATTCATCTGACAATATTTCGTCCATTTGTCTCTGGTAGTCTGACATGTCCATCAGTACTGCACCGCTCCCTTTGTCAGGTTTCAGTATGACGAGGGTTTTGTTAGCCTTTAACGCTTTTAAGGCAGTAAGGTGTTCGTTGGTCAGCGGACATGTCTGTTTAGAGGGTGTTGTGCGATACTGGTGTTCTAAATCTACCAGTTTGGCCTTCATCCACCCGATCGACTCAGCAGAAGTAGGTGATAACTTGGAGACTTGATCAAAAAACATTTCAAACTGTGCTTGCGACTCAACACGGTTGATGTGTTTAGGCTTTATGCAGAATTTTAATCCGTATGCAAGGGCCTCCGTTTCAATGCTGTTGAGTACGTACGACGATAAGTTCCTCACATACTTCTCTGGGTTGTCTATTACTGACGTTGTTACCTTTTCAGTGCTCAGTGATTTGTTGAGGCGAGCATTCTCTGCGATTTTCACCTTGTACACTGTTTCTGTGCAGAATTGAGTGAACTTCAAGTAGCCATACAAGCTCAATTCTTTGGTGACGTAGTAGGCAGAACTTTGTGTGCGCTTCAAGTTGGCTAGCTTGGACTGGGTTTCTTATATCTGGTTTTTTGTCATCGTCTCAGGTTTTTTCTTGTCGGACATATTCTATCGGCCCTCAGAGATCTGAAATACCGGTGAGGAAATATCCCCGTCCTTATGCATTCCTCGAGAAATCTCAATCGACAATCCTGTAACGATTGAAAGACTGTAACGACAGAAAGACATGTTAGTCAGCTTAAAATTACCGTGGTAGATAATTGACATTACTGTGCGAATATGTGTATATTTCAACTTGAAGGATTTATCTAGTTAATTCACGTAAATTGTGTGATTTCTGCAGTATGTACCTGACGAAATGCAGCGAAATATGCCAGGCAATAAATCGTGCAATCTATTGTTTGTGTCTTCGTTACTCAAATATATATATATATATATATATATATATATATATATTAGTATTGTGTGTGTGTGTGTGTGTGTGTGTGTGTGTGTGTGTGTGTGTGTGTGTGTGTGTGTGTGTGTTCGCGTGTTTATGTGTGATTTATGCAAGTTCACATAAAGACCAAAAGCAAAACAAAAAAACATAGTAAGGGAAAATAAATAAAATGTTCAATTTAACTAAATGAACAAAGAGAAAATAAATCGTAACTGCTCATATATGTAGGATGCACACTGACAGCTATATACTATTTCTAGCAACTGAGCATAAATCACATGTGTTCAAATGTGTCAAGGTTCTGCTGGCTCTGTTAAACACCTTGATAGTTTATGACGATCATAAATGCAGAAACAAAAGGAAACGTGTGCGTCCTAGGACGAGACATTAATTTTATTGTCCAACAGCATCACAATATGGGCTTTCATACACTGCCGGTCTATGAACGTTATCGCATACTGCATGTGAACAACTCACTCGCTGTTGCCATAATATGCATATTCCATGCGTCGTCCTATCGTCAGGAACGAATCAGGTTTCTAATAATCGTCTTTATTAAATCACAGTTTCTACTCACGCCACCCTTTCTTCTCCTTGTAGCTGAATGGCATGCTACCTTTGCTCAACAGTTGAAGCCAAGTCTCTCACAAATGAAGGTTTACATTTCGCTATGTGTCTTTTACTTTGCTCCGCTGTATACTGAAGTTAACGCTCCAACTTCTGCGACCAGACTGCTCTAACAATGTCTGCCTTCGTGTCACCTGATCCATCATCACGTGACCCCGGCTAGCTTCGCCCACTGGCCGAGCGTTGTTTTCCTTGATTTCTCGTCTTTCTAATGTTTCACAATCTTTTCCGTGAATACATATCTCTTTTTCTAAGTCTGCCGAACCTGCTATTTTATGTACTTGTGGCTCATGGCAATATGCCCCCCCCCCCCACTTTTAAAAATGTTGCAAACATGTTCCTATATCTCTTAGGTCTTATACTTCTTGACATGCGTCGAAAGTAGTCGCACACCTCTGTCGGTAGATATGTGTACTAAATTGTCGCACATATCAGTCTATTGATCTGAGTCATCTATGGTCACACATATCAGTCTATTGATACGAGTCATCTATAGTCGTACATATCTGTCCGTATTTGGCCCTATCCTAGAGCTTAATGACTCATGTCTGTTTTTTTTTTTTTTGTTTTTTTTTTGTTTTTTTTTTTTTTTTTTTGTATTTTTTTTTGGCTGTGTGATAAGTCGACTTTCAATAAACAACATCACCCCCAAAAAAATTATTTCTATCTTATATTATGTGGGACACGCTGTCCAGTCTACTACCTTAGACGACGTGTAGCCTCAGCCTTCTTTTAATTCAGATGACTGAGGTCTAGACTGGCCTGGGATCCAATGTCCATCTAGACATCTCCAGCAGCTCCTCATTCATACATTTTACATGAGCATCTTACCTTTCTCTGAGGCCTAATCGCTCTGGGTAAGGTATGTGTATGTTTACAAAATCTGGTTGTCCACTGTCAATTTCTTGGTATGTGAATCGCTCGCGACGTACCATGGACGGTGCTGTCTTGTCTTTTACCTCATTATTGACTCTTATATGCTTCGACCTTGCTTTAATTTATAGTGTACTACCTTGTTCCTAGAATAATTTCCAGTGGTCTTTTAACTTGCGGTTTGCTGCCTCGGCATATCTTCTCCTAGGGTACCGTTTATGCGTATTACGTTTCATGAGATGTTTGTTTCTCTCTATTATTCCTCGATCTCCTTCAGCTTATATCTGTATTCTTATTTAACTCTTGCTCCTGATTCTTACTGATCACTTATCCATCTTCATTTATACAATCATATATTCGCTGTACAATCTTGGCATTCATACTATCATTCTCCTATACCTTATACTTTCTTTCACTTACTTTATGCTTCTTCTTTGTCTCTTATTCATCTTGATACCAATTTATATTAATGCATAATAATATTAACGTACTGCATCGATATTTGATAAATTACAATACATGTACTTTGAAATAATTAACACATATGTAGTATAAACGTAATTCGATTACGTGTGATATGCCGTAATATGGCATAGCGTAATCGCTCACACCTATGTTTTCTTTCACATTCTTTCATACGTTGTTTCTTTCATGATCTCGTTTATGTGATTTGGTGAAATTTGTCATATCTTGATGCATCTCTTCTCTGGTTCGATCACTGTATTATGTTGTTATTATTTTATTTTGCTCCGCTGTATTCTGATGTTAACGCTCCAGTTTCTACGACCAGATTGCTCTAACAAGGTCAGCCTTCGTATCACCTGATCTCTCATCACGTCATCCCGGCTAAGTCCGCCCACTCGCCGAACGTTGTTTCCCCTTGATTTGTCGTCTTTCTAATGTTTCACAATCTTTTCCGTGAATACATCCCATCTCCTGTTCTTAGTCTGGTGAACCTGCAATGTTATGTACTTGAGGCTAGTGGCAATATGCCCTCCCGCCATACTGCATGTGACCAATTCACGCGCTGTTGCCATAATATACATATTCCAAGCGCCGTCCTATCGTCAGGAACGAATCAGGGCTCTAAATAATCGTCTTTATAACGTCACAGTTCCTACTTACGCCACCTTCGTGTGACGAGCAGTCCTTCGCCTAGGTAAACGCCGTGCATAGCTTCTCGCCATGTTTGTAGTCAGAGTGAACTGAGTGTCGACTTTTTAGATGGTTTCTTTCTTCTCCTTGTAGCTGTATGGCATGCTACGTTTGCTCAACATTTGGAGCCAAGTCTCTCACAAATGAAGGTTTACATTTCGCTGTTTCTTTTACTTTGCACCGATGTATTCTGATGTTGACGCTCCAGCTTCTACGACCAGACTGCTCTAACAAGGTCTGCCTTCTTGTCACCTGATCCCTCATCACGTGACTACAGTTAGCCTCGCGCATAGGCCGAGCGTTGTTTCCCTTTGATTTCTCGTCTTTCTATTGTTTCACAATCTTATTCCGTGAATACATCTCATCTCTTGTTCTAAGTCTGGTGAACCTGCTATTTTATGTACTTGAGGCTCATGGGAAAATATTTCCGGACACACTGACAACTGGATAAAATCAACCAGGTGAAAATAAATAACATATTGTAAAGTGTGTGGTATCACACTGATAACTAGACTGAATAATTCAAATGATAATAAATCATATCTGTTAAAATAGAACAAAATCAACAAATACATCATAAATCACATCTTTTCAAGTATATAGGATCAAACTGATAATTTTACTGAATCATTGAAGTGACAATAAATCATATCTGTTGAAATATGTGTGGACACACTGACAGCTATCATTATACTGTGCCATGCCGACAAGCGTGGGCGGTCATGATTGTCACGCGATTCCAGTCTTGGATCAGATTTGTGTTCCTGAGTCGATTATGTCATGTAGTTATTCCATCCAGGTATTTATCTTGCCGTCCTCTTACCTTTTCCCCAGCAAACGAACATGTAATGATCATGTGTGCGCTCATACAAATGCAATGTGTAGGTTAGTATTCATTCCTGTAAGGTTTTTTTTTTTAAAGGTTGTACTACATATTTTTCGTGGTCTTCCCCTTGCTCTGTATCATATTTCTTCGATGTGGCTCGTTGTGGTAGAGATAGGTTACGATAACAGTTAGGTGGTAGATAGATTACGATAACAGTTAGGTGGTAGATAGGTTACGATAACAGTTAGGTGGTAAAGGCTCTCTGAGCTAGAGTGGAAAGTGCAGCAAAAGCAAACACCTATATCTGAATAAGCTGTTTTAGCAGGGAAGGCGGGGTGAGAAGAGGGTCTAGACGACCATCGATCCCTAGAGAAAAAGGCAGGCAGATGTTAACTCAGATGATCACTGGTACCATCAGTAAGGAAACTCTTCGTTCCCTACTAAAGAAGATGATAAAGCACAAGCAAGTTTCGAAAATATGCTGATTTTCGATTTCATATTTCCTAGAAATAATCGCTTATTCATATTTTAACTCCCATGCTAGACAAGATACAACACGTTGAATTAATTCGTCAGAACTCATAATCTTGCCTACCAAGTTAGCGGTCCCTAATCAATCTCTAGCACTCCCATGATTCTGTGTCCTGACCAGTACTCCCATAGGGTGGGATCCATGGTAGTACTGTAGCTAGCACATATCTTTGAATCTTCTCACGGTAGCATGTTTGTTTATTGACCTGGGCACCTGGATCAACACACCCTACAATGGGTACGAAGAAGTTACCTGAAAAGTAAAGGCGATCGACTTGAAAAACACCACAATATGGACATAGTATATCATTCATGGACATAATAGAGTTACAGAGCAATCATAACATCTGATTTTCAGTCTCCGTAGCGTAGAGTTTAAATAGTACAGCTATGGAATGAGTGGCTACCAACCATTGTCACTTCTACTGCACAGGGACTTTACACGGATGTACTGTCCGTGTCCTGCAGAAGTGCGGGGAAACCACCGAGCTAATTTATTAGCGACAGGAGCATTTGTTGTTAGAACACTCACAAAGGATAAGGCAAATAGTATTAAGAGTACATACGAGCAAATGTTAATTGAAGGTACAATGAGACATGAACAATGTATTTTATTGTAAATGAATTTGGAGTGTGTATGATAAGAAAACTGCCTTATATAAAATTGAGAACATTTTATGCAATAGGTCGGTATCCTTGGAAGTTAGAAAAAAAAGTATTCTTGCATGATACATAGAACCAATTTTAACATGCGGCTGTGAGTCGTGGACAATTAGTAAAAAGACGAAAATCCCTGGAAGAATTGGAGACATGGCAAATAAGAAAATGCTGAAATTAATTGGACAGCCAAAATTAGCAATCTGGACATTTTGAGGAAAGCTAAGTCACAAAGACATCACAATCAGCATACTAAAGCAGTCATCATTTTATGGCCACATTATGAGAAGAGACGAACTGAAATATTTTATAACAACCTTAAAGATTTGTGGAAAGATAGATAGAGGAAGACAGCGTGAGAAAATTATTGAAAGCCATATGTTATACCGCGGAAGAGAGTCAACACACGAATTGATCCATGCCGTCGGAGATCGCAATTTAGTGGAGAAGCATGGTCGGCCACGCCAGCCGGCAAGGCACTGAATAATGAAAAGAATAGAATTATGAGAAGAAGCATATTTACAACCGGTGTGCTGTTTGAAGGATCTACAATATGACGACAATCAATCAATTAGTCAATCAATCAATCAATCAATCATTCAATGGTATAAAACCTCATTTAACGCCTTAAGACTCGTTTCCCTGTTAATCAATACAGTGATCTGTTACACAGATTTATCTTCAGCTGATAGAGTGCTTTCTTTTGTCTTAATTATTCTGTTCAACTCTGTGCTATTTTTCTCTTTAATCACTTTAATTGAATGTCAGAAAGATAGCACTGAAATGTTATGTCGAACTGTTCTGGTGAATGAGAGTGAATCTTGAAATGCCAACGAACAAATTAGGAAGAGCTGCAGGGCAGTCGAAATGTGGACTCTTAAGACGAATGCAGCAAATACCTTAGATAGCCAAGTAACTAAGAAAGATTGCCTGGAAGAGATTAATGAAAGTAGAACATTATATATTGTTATTAGACAGAAATAAACAGTGATCTTTTGTAATATTATAAGAATAGATGCCTTGGAGAACACCGTGACAACTGGAAAGATCGATCGTTGAAAAGGGCAAACCGATGGACAGAAATTATCCTTGATGGTCTAAGACGGAGACAGAGAGGACACGTATGCAGTAGATTTCATCAAGGACAACATGGATAGAAGTCTGTGGAGAGACATGACCGCCTACGCAATTTGGCAGGACCGATAATATTGATGACGTTATCTACGAGAGGGATTGAACTGAAATATTTTTTCATGTGATAGAAACTACAATAACCATCCCATTGTCTTGCAACTCGTCAATATTGTGTTTAAGGATGTCAAGAGTGTTAAACACATGAAGTGACGGTGCAATAGAACACGGTGACGTCATAGGGACACTGTAAAGATGGCTGTCCTGCTTTTGACATGCACCAAAGGGGAACAGCATTCAGTTATCCGTGTTTTTTTTAAATTTTTAAATTTTTTTTTTTTAATTTTGATAGTTGAAGTGGTGAAACTTACAGAAATTCGTAGGTGAATAAAGCTCCAGTATGGCGATGCATGCCTGTCGGTCCAGCAAGTGTATGAGTAGAGTAGGAAGTTTCAAAACGGCATGACTTCCCTGACAGACTGTTTACGACTGGGTCAGGCGAACAGAGTAGTGACACCAGTTATTTTTTTTGTTTTCTACAGGAATCCATGCACTGTATCCGTGCTGGAGGACTTGCGTTGAACGCAGTGGTGACTACATCGAAAAATGATACATTCGTTCTTTAATTATTTTTTTTCTAGAATATATTAACACAAAAAAAATTAAAAAAAGAAAAACATGCATTCAAGGTTTTAATTTGAACCCACTCGTATTAAAGTCATTGACCCAGGACAGTGCACATTCTTTCTTCTTGCTTCAGTATTCTCCAGTGTAATGTCCATGGACATTCTAGCTGCCTAATTTTTGTTTCATGATCTCTGTAGGACGTTGCGATTAAACAGTTTGATTTTTTAAGTAATTGTACGAGGGGCGTTCAGAAAGTAATGTACCACGTCGTCTTTTTTCACCAGATAATAATGAAGATAGAAGGATACAATTTTTGCACACTTCAAATATGGCATGTATTGATTGTGTGCACCAAATTGCAACCCAACCGGCCAAATAATATGGCTGCTCTAAACCGTTTTATTGCAACGTGTTAGCAACTTGCATCATAAGCAGCGAATTGTGATAGCATTTCTCGTTGCAGAGAAGGAAACTGTTGTGAACAGTCAAATTCGTACGTTCAGTAGTTTACCATTGCTTTCTTAAAAAGAAGTCAGTGTTTAAGTCCATCTTAATGCCAATGTAGGGTTGGACCTCCCACCAGGCTATCAGCTAACCGGAAGTTTAAAAGCGAGCGCTCTTATCATTTCAACAACGTTGCCGTCTGCCTTATTTTTAGTCGTGATAATTGCTGTTTATGTGTGTAGCTTTTGTTATACCCTATCTATTTCAATAATTACAATCAGTCAATCAATCAGGTGGCGTCTCCACAATAAAAGTTGGCTGCAATGAATCTCCAACACTCGGTCACTAGCCTTGAGTGTAAATTCTGTCAGATTTATGTTCGTTTATCTCTTGATGTTTCGATTTTATCACCCCCTTGTACCCCTTGTATCGTTGTCTACTTCTTGCTCGATAGTCTTCAACCTTACTCTCCAGTATAGTTTTTATAAGCTTGTTATGTCGCTTAACGTGACCGAAATATTTCACTTTTACTTCTTTTTTATTTCTTTCACTAACTCATTTTTATTACCCGTTTTTATAGAACCTCTGTATTTGATTACATCTCCAGGGCCTCTATTTAACTTTCTAATTACTCAGTAGTTACACAATCTATTAATTTTTGTAATTTATTTTCAAAACATTAAATATAAAGACTTTGCAGGCTTTTCAGTTGCTTGCGAGATAGAGATGGAAAGATTAATATGTGATGAGGTTATCGTTTTGTAAAGAACTTAGTACCCGATAATAATGATCGATTACATACTAACGCATCTACTTCTGAATATGTTCCTTTAGCTTTGACGAAACATTTTGATAACTATTAGCAAATGTAAATAATGGAAAGCGGACAAGTATTAGATGAGGCTGATATAGTGAATGTCGTCAGAGAGGCAGTGCGATTAATATAATCAAGTGATGACTATGAATCTGCAACCTGTACCTGACTGTAAGACATCAAGTCAAAAGGGGTCAAGCCCAATACGATCCCCAGGCAGGGAGTTCAAAGACGAATAAAGTCAACCAACACAGATCTGGTGTTTTCGACTCTTACATGCTCTGGGTGATGACGATGGGGTGGGGCACTTATGGACTAATGGTTTGGTGTGCATTGGGGATAATCTGACTGACTAACTGACTGACTGACTGACTGACTAACTAGCTAGCTAGCTAGCTAGCTACATCCTACCTACCTACCTACCTACCTACCTACCTAACTACCTAACTACCTAACTACCTAACTACCTAACTACCTAACTAACTTACTAACTACGTAGCCTTTTTTTAAAAGTTGCATATCCCTAACATGACGTTGCAGTCAACACCAGCATTTTTCAGCTGTTGTTGATGTTCTTGGCTAGATTACGCTCAGTAGTTTGCCATTGATTTCTGAGGTGTGTTCCTCAATGGATATAATGGATTACGGAGAAAGTCGTTAAATCCCTTCGCCAGGGAAACCGGCACTATGTAGCTAAATAACTGTTAATAATGGCCTCCCCTTGCTGTGTGTTTGGTGTTAAATCACAGGCTGATTTGCTGCTATATATTAAAAGATAACAGAAAATAACAAATCCAGAATAGAGTATTAAAGGACAAAATACCCGAGGACAGAGCAATGGGTAGGCTAAGAAGAACATTTATAAAACACAGGTCTTTCAATGTAGACGTTTAGCAAGCAAGTGACCTTTTACGACATCCGAAGGCAGTTTGGGGATGTCGTGATAAACGTATATTTGTACAGACCAATCGGCACTCAGATTTTGATGTATTCAGTATCACGCCGGTATCGTTTGCTTCCCACCATTTCCCCGATAGTTATTTTAGGTTGGCTCAATCCTGGAGAAATTGTCAATTAAAACTAAAACACATTCCGATGAGATTCGGACACATGATCACTTGGCCGCCGAGCAAGCGTGCTAGCGACTAAAATACCAGGACTCAATATCAATGCAAACATTGAATTAAAGACAGCGACACAAAACAACAAATGGAATCACTAGGAAACCTCACACCTAATCATTGCTTGAACTACTCAATGTCTGTAAATCGCCTTTCAGTATTTTTGATACGAGCGCGGGATAACTATTGATCCTTCACCAACAGCAATTATGTGTGACAGAAAAGCCGGACAGATCCTAATGATTTCAATAGAGATTATACAAATGCCGGATTTCGGTTGTCAGTAAACAATCCAGATGATGCTTTGTCTCTTGGCACTGAGTTCTTTCATCTTGACGTACAAATCAGCATTGAGAGCCTTCACTACTGATTAGTATTATTTGACCTGTTTGGACAAAGTTTTTAGTCAAGGATAATGACTGACTTTGCTTTATAATTTAACTTTGTGTTCACTATGATTATAAGGGTTGCTGAGCTTTGACATGTGATATTATCAGAACATGGCAGGGATGAACGGGAGAGAAATGAGATCATATGATTACAACAAGTCCATGAAAATAGCACACACAAAAAAGACCAGTAATCAGTAAGTTAAGAAAAAACCATGGTACACATGTTGAGGCGTATTGAGCAGCGGTGGACTGACTGTCCAGGATGTCGCATGTCCAATGACAAGTGGGTCCTGTTGCTCTCTGATGAAGTGGGTCCTATAAAACATTAAACAGTATGTTTAAAATGTTAATGTTATTTTAGTAGCTTTATGTTCAGGCAATCAATACTTTTAATTTCACTCCGCCACTGCTTTCTAGTAAATGAAACTAAACTAGCCCAATATATGTATAGACCAAAGCGCATTTCATGGGCAGCGTGGTTAATATAACGCCCGTATCCTTTATTTCCCAGAATATTTTCTGATATCCACATTAAGCTGGGTAGACATGAGAGCTCAGGCCATTTATACAAAATTCAAGTCTCGACGGAGATTTCAACATGATCTCCAGGTTGGTTGGCAAGCGTGCTATGATACCACGACTTACTGTATAAGCAGACATATATGGAATTAATGAGCTGCACAAGCAGACCGAACTGGAATGGAATGATGAGAAAGCGTCACAATCAATCAAAGGCTTGAGACCTTCGATGATCATAAAAGAAATATCAGTATAATTGATTAGAGCAGCGGATAAATATTGATCCTTCACCCACAGCAATCATATGTGACATAAAAGACGGGCAGATGCTAATGTCTTCAACAAAGATTATACGAATGTCGGATTTAAGGTGTCACTAAACGATCCAGATGATGCTTTGTCTCTTGGTTCTGTGTTCTCTCATCTCGACGTACAAATCAGCCTTTAGAGTCTTCGTCAGTGATTAGCATTATGTGACCTGTTTGTACAAAGTTTCATACAAGGGGAAAATCATGGACATTTTGTTTTATTACTGAACATTTTGTCACTGTGATTATAAGCGATGTGAAGCTTTCATATGTGATAATATCTCATCATGCGATACATCAGCGGGAGAGAGGGGGAGAGGGAGAGAGAGAAAGAGAGAGAGAGAGAGAGAGAGAGAGAGAGAGAGAGAGAGAGAGAGAGAGAGAGAGAGAGAAGAGAGATCATGTGATTAAAATATGTAAGCCAAAGAGTAAAAAGACCAACAATAAGTAAGACACGAAATGATCCATCTACACGCCTTGAGGCGTACTGAGTATATGAACCTAGGCCCATATTTGCCATGACCAATCACCATTCGATAAGTCGTGTGGAAGGTATTAGACTAGACGCTTTTAGTTCCTGAGAATTTCTTGGTACCCATCCAAGGCAGTTTTCACATAGGAACCCATGAGGATTATATATATATATATATATAATCCCCCTTCTGTGGGATGTTGGATACATGCCCACCAGGCCGGCACGCATCTGTTCAAGCCACTACACCACCATGCCTCAGCATTACGTCAAGAGAGGGAAAGGACAACCATTGAAATGTAAGAAATAAATGCCATATGATATTATCCAAGTAAATGGAACAATTCTTGCACAGGTGTATTAATACAGCTGTCGCTGAACATTCATTACATCAGAAGTCAATCTATAAAAATGTCATCCTTTCTATTAGCGAGTTTATATCAATTTAATCCTTCCAATAAGGCAGCCTATACAAATTTCATCCTTCCTTAAGGCAGCCTACACAAATTTCATCCTTCCCGTCAGACAACTTTCTCAGATGCCATCCTTCCAGTAAACCAGCCTATACAAAAGTTATCCTTCTTTGGGGGCTAAGTGGTCTCGAAGTATTGTGTCCGCCTCGAGTGATGAAGGTCCCGGGTTCAAGCCCCTGTGAGGGCCGGGATTTTTTCACGTGGACTTCTAGTAACAAAATTCCCCCTTGTCTCTGGGTAGTAAGATTGTATTATTGCGCACGTAAAAAAATCCCTTGGTAGTTGGAAATCGAAAAAGATTAGCCTAATGGCACTGCCCGGGCATAATTTCAAGTTAAAAATCTACCCAAAGTATTTTAGGATCCTCGCCGGTGCTACGGAGTTCGTGCTCTGAGCTGAGATTCTGCGGACTCAGGCTTGAGTTAGGAGTAGAACGGAGCACTTATGGGTTACACCCGTGAGCCGTGATGTTGATCCGTCGACTAAACTAAACTAATTCAAACTATACATTACATCTGACATTGTAGAGATTATAACAAGTATCGCTATGACAATATCTTACAAGATGGAAAACATATTCACCAATACAATCTGTCAATTGCAGTGAGAAAAAGAGTGTTGAAGCTCTACATATAACCCATACCGTTATAAGTATGTGAATCATTAGGAGACAAGCTGAGAACCATCAAAGGGCAGTGAAAATGTAGATTTCTGCGAACAAACGGACAGAAAAAAGAACGAGCACGTTCTAGAAGAAACACATGAATACCGTAAATTGAATAGATAAATTTAACATAGACAATCACAGGTTTTTGGGAACATTATGAGGAGAAACACAGTTGGAAACTTAATGACAACTGTCAACACTAATGGAAATTGAGCAAGGGCAAAGTAAAGAGATAAATACCAGTACGTTTTGGCTACATGACATTATGAAGGTAAAAACATAGACCTGATCTAGAACTCTTGTGATGTTGTGAGATGGCGAACCACGACCGCCGACGCTTATCTTCATGACACATTTTGCAGATGAACTAATCCAAAGTTGTTTCTTTTCCATTATAACAAAGACAAACATCCGACTCTGCGTTTTATCCAAAAATGCAGCACCGATGTTTACAATCATCATTAATTTGCCAACGTGGCTTTTTATTATAGTCTTCTACGTCTGCTATCCAGCACCTACAATCTCATCTCATTACCGAATTCCACCTCATTACCTGACATTTACTTACTATAAAAAACAGCAGTCTTTGGACCACCATAACATGGGTTGTTTCGCTGTTCGTTACACTACGCGCTATTTTCCTGTTCACCATAAAACCTCGTATTTTTCTGTTACTTTGGTAAATTCAATAAAATCCCCAATTTTAATACTTGCATGCGTATTACACATAATACAATACAATAAGTATAAACACATCTTTCCACGTCTGCACTATACTGTGCAGGAATTTTGCAGTATAGAGACAACAGTTTTATGTAACAAAATACTAAGCAAGCAGACATGGAAAGATGCCCGAGAAAAGCATAAATAGCTGACAACCAAATAGTCACGTAAACAGTATCACATCCATCACAATATTATATAGGAAGGAGGATTGACTGCTTTGATAGCAATTACAACGTTATAATAATAATATAATTAAAAAAAGGTGGACAGAATACACAAAAGATTTATTCTGGGACAGCAGGGTCAATAAACCAACATTGATAATACTCAAAATGAAACCATAAATATTAAAGGCTAAGGAGAGAAGGCTGCTTCTCCGTGGCTCTGGCGTTGCGGACGCGATTCGTGATGCAGCTTACCCGCGTTCGAAACACAGCAGCGACCGATTTGTCAGCAGAGCATTTCGCGCTGATTTTAGAGTGTTGGTATGGGAGCCGGCCTTTCAGAAAGCAATGGCAAACTACTGAATGTAAACACTTGCCAAGACATCATAAATGCAGTAAAATGCTGGTGTTGACTGCAATGTTCTGTAAAGGATAAGCAATTTAAAAAAAAACAGGAGGCTATTACAAAGGTGAAACGAGTAGAGGCTGCAGTTCCTGACAAGATAACAACGGAAATAATAAAATCATCATCCCACTTTGGTATGAATACTATCACATAATTATACTATCATATTGTAGTATAATTGTGTGATAGTATTAATGCCAAAGTGGGATAGTGATTTTATCATTTCCGTTATCTAACTTTGGGTATGTATCATGTATGTTTTATAGATAATAAGAAAACTTATGATAGAGTATAGCATGAACGATTAATTACATACCTTAAAGATCAAAACATGACCGCCCAAGCTTATCGGCATGGCACATGATAATGACAGTGCAACTGTACATCGAGACGCAGAACACAATCAAATAACAACGAAATAATTTAGTATCTGTCATGTCTTAGAAGGTCATTTCAAAGCCAACACAGATACCCCCACAGGGATTTCTCACAGCATGACATCACAGTATGACTCTTTTCTGATGTCGACAGTCTATGCCCTTATTTCTTTGTTACATGTTAGGTAATTTTCTTCTCCTCATCCACCTCCTCCACTTCCCCCTCCTCATCTTACTCTTTCTCTTCCCCTCCTCCTCCTAAGCATCCTCCTCCTGCTCCTCCTGCTCCTCCTGCTCCTCCTCCTCCTCCTTCTTCTTCTTCTTCTTCTTCTTCTTCTTCTTCTTCTTCTTCTTCTTCTTCTTCTTCTTCTTCTTCTTCTTCTTCTTCTTCTTCTTCTTCTTCTTCTTCTTCTTCTTCTTCGAGATGACAAATACTTTGTAGAATGCTTAGAGAATACAAATACAAAAAACATGACAAATACTAAATTATTTCGTTGTTATTTGATTGTGCTGGCTGCGTCTCGATTTTTGTATGCCATTTGATTTTATCATGTATAATATAACGTTACTGCAATGTGAGTGAGAGAGTTAGTGAGTGAGAGAGAGAGAGAGAGAGAGAGAGAGAGAGAGAGAGAGAGAGAGAGAGACTGTGTGTGTGTGTGTGTGTGAGATAGAGAAAAGAGAGAGAGAGAGAGATAGCTGAATTGCATCACTAATTTTACGCTACACAATGTATATGTACAAATTTATCTCCATTTCTTACAATTTTTGCGAGAATGCTCACGACAATCGCCAGGGTCTCAACAGTGTGTAAAGTGTGGGAGTTTGTTCTTATTAGATTCAGTGATCATGTGAGGCATCATGTATGTGTATAGAAATGAGGATGTGATGGGGGTGTGTATGTGAGAGATATGTGTGTGTGGGGATGTGGGAAATGTATGTGTGGAGAGGTTGTGTGTGGGGGATGTGTGTGGGTTCATGGGTGATGTATGGTTCGGTGAAGGGATGTGTGGTCGGTGGGGGATTATGTGTGTGTGTGAGGGATGTGTGTGTGGGTGGGGATATTTGGGAGGATGGTTGGAAGTATGTGGGTGTTGGTGGGTTGGGGGTGTGGGTATGGAGGGTGAATGGGTATGTGGGAGATGTGTGTGGGATGGGGGATGGGTGTGTGATGTGTGGGTTGGGGGATGGGTGTGAGGTGTGTCTGTGAATGGGATATGTCTGTGTGTGTGGTAGTATGTGAGTGTGATTGGGGTAAATGTGAGTGGGTGGAGGATGTATGTGTGGGTGGTGAGGATGTTTGTAGATGGGTGATGTGTGGGTGGGTGGGGATGTGTGTGTGTGTGTGTGTGTGTGTGTGGGCGGGGATGTGTATGCGGAATGCATGTGGAGGTATGTGTGTGTGTGGGGGGGGGGGAATTATGTTTATGGGTGGGGTGTTGTGTGGGAGGGGATATGTGTAAGGTGTGGGGGATGTGTAAGATGTGCAGGTGGATGAAGGATTTATGTGAGGATTGGGGATTTGTGTTTTTGGCTGGGTGGTTGGGGTGTGTGTTGGCGGGAAGGTAGATGAGAGATGCATGTGTCGATGGGTGGGTGGGTGATGTGTGGGTGTGAGTGGTTGATGGATGGGTATATGAGTAGGTGGATGTGTGTAAGAGATGAGTGTATAGCTGCGGGATGGTCTGTAGGTGGGTAGATGTGTGTGAGCAGCGGATGTGTGTGGGTGGAATATATGTGGGTGGTGGTGTGTGTGTGGGTGGGAGGTGTGTTTTTTGGGATGAGGAATGTGTTGGTGGGTGGGGATGTGTGTATGGGTGTGGGGATGTGTGTGTGTGTGTGTGTGTGTGTGTGTGTGTGTGGGTGATGAGATGTATAGTTAAGGGATGTGTGATTGGGGATTGGAGATCGGGGGAGGGGGGCAGTGAGTGGGTGGAGGATGTGTGGGATGTTGAGTGTGTAGGTTAGGGGTGGGTGGGGGATGTGTGTGTCTGGGTGCGGGATGTGTGGGTGGGGGAGATTGTGTGGGTAGGAGATGTGTGTAAGTGGTGGATGTGTGGGTGGGTGCGGGTGTTGTGTGTGGGTAGGTGCGGAATATGTGAGTTGGCGGGAATATGTATGTGTGGGTGTTGGATATGTGGTTGGGGGATGTGTTTTTGGCTGAGTGGTTGGGGGTGTGTGGGTGGGTGGTGTAGGATATGTAGGTGGGTGAGTGTTGGTAGGTTATGGGATGGGTGGAGGATGTGTGTGTGTGGGTAGGAAATTGTGTGAAGATGGGGGGATGTATAGGTGGGTGATGGATGGGTGGATGCATGCATGTGTACCTAGGTTTTTGTGTGGGTAAGTGAGGGATGTGTGTGGGGTGTGTGTGGTGGATGAGAGATGTGTGTGTGTGTGGGTGGGGAGATTGTGTATGTGTGTGGGATGTGTGGGTTGGGGGATGATTGGATGGATGAGGGCTTGTATGTGCCTGTGGGTATGTGTGTGGTTGGGTGGTGGATGTATGTGTGTGTGGGGGGGGGACACGTGGACGGATAGAGGATGGGTGGGTGGGTAGGTGGGTGGGGGATTTGTCTCATAACATTTTACCATGCATTGTTTATGTTTACAACATTAATTTAACAATGTTTTTTTCCCTATGTGAATGCACTATGCACTGATGAACAAAAGATGAGTGATTGGAAGGGCCGAATGTAAGACGGGCCTGCGTGCCCAATTTGTTACCCTTTGAAAATAAAGTTCGTTCGTTCGGTTGTTCGTTCGTTCGTTCGTTCGTTCGTTCGTTCGTTCGTTCGTTCTTCTTCTTCTTCTTCTTCTTCTTCTTCTTCTTCTTCTTCTTCTTCTTCTTCTTCTTCTTCTTCTACCCTCCACCACCTCACCCCCTTCTTCTTCTTCTTCTTCTTCTTCTTCTTCTTCTTCTTCTTCTTCTTCTTCTTCTTCTTCTTCTTCTTCTTCTTCTTCTTCTTCTTCTTCTTCTTCTTCTTCTTCTCCTCTCCACTTCTTCCTCCTCCCCCTCCCCTCCCCCTCCCCTCCTCCTCCTTCTTCTTCTTCTTCTTCTTCTTCTTCTTCTTCTTCTTCTTCTTCCCTCCTCCTCACCCTCCTACCCCCTCCTCCTCCTCCCTCCTCCTCCTTCTTTCTTCTTCTTTCTTTATCTTCTTCTTCTTCTTCTTCTTCTTCTTCTTCTTCTTCTTCTTAGTCGTCGTCTTCGTGTTTATTCTGTCTGCCTCTCTGTCTATTTTTATGTCCTTGACTTTAAATCCAAAAGTGACCTGTACCGAATACGCCTGGTGACATTTCTCTGAACCAAACTCCTTCCTCCCCACCCATAACTGTGTCGACTACTGATTACGGCCGGTATCCCAGCCTTGGTTCATGTCTTTGATCCCGGCTTTCAAAAAGCTGTCAGTGAAACTCACACAACTTTCATCCATAAATCAACGTTTCTATCATTTCTGAAGCCATTAACACATTATATATTAGTAGACACTTATATTACCTATTTATTGTTTAGAATTAGGAAGAACTTGGTAGCAACAGAGATGTGATTCCTGAGACGAATTTCATGTGACGAGAAGAAAGGCATTAGAGAACATCGTGACAAGTGGACAGATCAAAGGGAAGCGAGACAGAGGCAGAACAAGAGATATTACGCTGAATGTATTGAGATACAGACATGGAGAAATATCATCAGCAGAGTTGATCCAGAACATCAAAGACAAAAGCTTCTCTAATGGGTCCCTCACCTCCTTCCCATGCTCAGGCCACATAACAATAGCCACAAAACATTATTATTCAGTACACATCATAATCAGAGTTAAACATTATCCACCATTCTATGGTTCAACACTCCACATTTTCCCACCTGCTGCTGCACACGGCACCTCCCATCATCCCACACCAGACACTGCTTGTTGTAAATTTTACATTCAGGATCATGATTGTCATCATCATCATCATCATCATCCTCCTCATCATCATCATCATCATCATCATCATCATCATCATCATCATCATCCTCCTCCTCCTCCTCCTCATCATCATCATCATCATCACCATCATCATCATCATGTGGCCCTTTGAATTGCCACGGGCCACTCACTTCATATCCGTATGCTTCGTGTGCCATATCAAGCACTTCCGATCACAAACATGGAGGATAGGCAGTGAAACGGTTAAGGCCTCTGGAGTGTTTATGCTCATGGCCACCGTTTGCATTCGCATTTTCCTCATGTTGGGCTGGTAGTTTATGGTTTCGTCGCCGTTGAGGTGAGTGCGTGACGTGACGCTGTGAGCTGTGAGTTTCATGCGAAATACTTTTAAATCTGCCCGAGTTTGTGGAGCGTGAACTGCATGTTCAGAGCAATGACGGCTGGCTATGTCTCAGAACTGACCGGTTTTTGTGCCTTATGCAGAAATATGTGGCTGCTGGTCTTCTGGTTGACTGCTCCTTCCTTTGACGATGAACTGTGTTTCGTGGATGACTGTTGTTTAGGCATTCTGGAGACGGCATTATGTATAGTGAAATGTTTTATTTACCTGTCCGAGGTGTTCTGGCGTGAACTGCATGAACGGAAAATAGCGTAGCTGGCTAGTAAACATCTAGAAACGGAACAACAACATACTGAAATATCTGCATGCAAGGCGGCTGGTTGTGACCTAGAAGTGACCGGTTTTTTGCCGTGTTTTCTAATTACTGCCGTTTCCATCGACGATGAACTGTATTTTTGCAGAGGACTTTTGTGTTGGCATTCTGGCGATGGCATTATGTACAGTGAAAGTGTTTACATCTGTCCGAGGTTGTTTTGTTGCATGAACTGCATTTCGGAGATAAAATGGCGTGGATGGCTAGAAAACATCTAGAAACGGAACACCAACATCCAGAAACATCGAGACTTTGTAGGTGAACATCTGGTTGGAAATGTGACTGTCACGTCCATCAAGGATGAACGGTATGTTTCGTGGAGGAATTTTGTGGTGACATTCTCGTGGCGGCTTTATGCACAATGTGCCTGAGCGGGCTTTTCTTTGTCGAGACTGTTTTTTCCACTTTTCACATGGGGCAGTGAAGAACATTTTATGTGATATTTACTGGCACAGGAACGGAGCATAATGGGGACGCCCGTTGCTGTGATCTTGGAACCGCGACTGAACTGAGCTAATTATCATCATCGAGTGGCCACTTGAGTAGCCACGGGCCACTCTCTTCATATCCATATGCATCGTGTGCCATATCAAGCACATATAACAGTCTTGCTAACGGGTGATATGTGGTGTCCCCATACATGTACCCGCAATAATCGCGTAGCACGTGTAAAATAATGCACACCATCGCAAAGAAGCATCCTCAGTCCTGAATTACCACTGAATACACTTCAGCACTTGAGCTCTCATTACACACCTTGCTAGTCTATGGGATAGCACTTTTCCTGCTATTCACTGAAACGTAAACCCAGGCTGTCGTCATCCAGCCGCTACCGTCATCTTGAACGTCATGATGACTCTACGATTCCTTGGTGGAGTCCTCTGTTTAACCCTAGTCATTGCCACGAAAATCAGTTATTGAATCTCATACAGTGATCAGCGCAGGACTAGTTATATCCCAGGTCCAACCAGACTGGTTAATACCAAATAACAACTATAGGTTATAGTTTATTGCTCATACCATCACAGCCTTCCACGAATGTTCCAAACAGCAATCTTATGTGAGACTGATAGACTCATCCGCAGGTTTAAACGCCTCTTTGTTTGAGGGTCGCGGATCACGGGGCCGATAATGGTCATACCTGGGGGAATTTTGTGCTCATCTGTCGATGGATGTTGTCTAGAGGCGCCTATCCTGGATGTCTCCTGGTTGGTTTTGGGTTTGAACAACCTCTCCGATCGTGGTAGTTACGATCAGAGAGGAGGATGAAATTCCAGTTCCTGTTCTAGTTATAGAACAAACCAAACTTTCCACCCTTTTAGCCAGCCGCGTTGGTTATATTTGTGGTGGTTCAAGGTTAAGTTTGTCTAGTTTTCTGCGCTAGTGTTAGCTGGCTTTTCGATTTTGAAACGTTTATGCTTGTGACGTCAGCTGGAGGATTGGCCTGCGGGTTTTCCTTTCTTTCCGTCTCCTCTGGTGGTTTCTTTTATCAGTGCTGGCTCCTTGTGCGTTTTGCTTGACTGGAGGCAGTCCTTATAAGGACTTTTTATTTGATCTTTTTGCCTCCTTGTTTGTGCATTGTCTGTAGAAGCTTTTAGATGGCTTCATTTCCTTCCTTGCCTCTTTTTTATCTTTTGAGTTTCACTTAATGTTGCCTTTTCATGTCGCGTTATTTGCCCTCGTTATGTATTCCTCCTCGGTCAATAGTTCGGAGTACTCATCTAGCTTTCTTCAGAGGTCTGGCGGGATATTGGTTTCCCCTTGGATTTCTTGGACATTGTGGTTGGACTGCTGGCTTTAGCTTGCTGTTTCTGATTGGTCTTTGGTTTGGTTTCCTCTCGTGGCTTCTCTGTGGTCTTTCGCGTGCTTTCATCTGGCTTGTTTTGGGTTAGCCCTCTTTAAGTTTTTAGCAATTCCCTCTCTGCTTTAAAAATAATAAAATCTCTCTGCGTTGATGGCTTGTAGTATTTCTTCGTTCTCCTTCTTTTATCAGTGTCATGCGTTTCACCTCTTGCTTTATGCTGGCTTTGATGATTTGTAGGATTTCTCATTTCTTTGTTAAATCTGTACCATGCGTCCCACCTCTTGCTTGGTGATATGCTGGATTGCCTTCATGTCAGCCAGTAGTGTTTCGTTGTTGCTAGTTGGTGTCGGTGTCAGCAGTGCTGACTTGCTTCTTCAGCTCGTCAATCTTCTCTTGTAGGTGGGACTTTTCTCTTTGTGAGATGCCAGGGGCTGTCTCGCACTTCCGCATTGCTTCCTTGTGAAGTGTCTTTGTGGTAATGCGATCTTTAAGATGTCTCTGTGTCTTTGGAGGTACTGACAACCCAGGTATCTTGCTCTGTGCTTACCAAGACAGTTGGCACACTTTCTGTTGTCGTTGGGCTTTCGGAAGTCCCTGGCCTGTTTAGCCAGCGGACATTCCTTGAATGCATGGTGTTCGGTGCAGTATCGGCAGGTCTCTGTCTTGCTGTGGCATGTTGTTCTGCTTTGGCTGGCCCTCTGACACCTTGAGTAGTGTGTGATTCTCGGGATGAATCGTTCTGGCTGTTGAGCTTTCTTGTTCATCAACACTTGGAACGGCATCTCGCTCCCCTCTGTTGTTACCACTGCTAGAGTAGTAGGGAACTTGGAGTACGCCGAATCAGCTCCGCCTTCAAGATTCGGATATGAAGATTTTCCTGTTGTAGCTGCTTCAGTGTCTGGTCATCTGTCAGGTCCACGTGGATACGCTTGATAGCCCATCTGATAGTCTGTGAGTCGGAGTTTCCGACTCTGGTGTATTTCTCCTCTCTCTGCTTCTCAGTAGTCTTGGCTCTTTTCTGTGGTGGGTTGTCGTCGAACTTCCTTGTGATAGCTTCATTTGAGGTTATCTGAGATTCTGGTTCTTTGCGGCAGCTCGCAGGCAGGTTCTCTCCTCTCGTCTTCTCTAAGGTCTTGGCGGCCTGCATGCTGCCCATCTTGGATGTCGGTTGTCTTTTAGTGTTAGTCCTGCAACGTGCCATTTTCTCCCCCGTATCGGGTTTCCTGAACAGTGTTAGGTGACTTGTTCTCGATAGCGTTCCGCAGTTGCGAATGGGGATGAAATGGCGCGGTCCAGTACTTATAGGACCGTTTAAAACTGTATCCCGTCATTCTTCGGGGCTCCGGCAATGCACTGAAGGATAGATCTTATGAGCCTCTTGCGGAGCCGTGTCGACTGGCCACACACACCCATACACCCACACACACACACAATTGTCTTTGTTTCATCGTCTTTAATAACCAACCTTCTTCAATATTCAGCTCTTGAAATATGGACGCATTTGTTCTTTTCTTTATCCAAGATATTCTTAGAACTCGTCTATAACATTTATATTCAAAAACATTTATGCGCTGTTCATCTCATTTAGTAAGTGTCCAGTCTCACAGGAGAAAGTTGCAATGGGAAAGATGCATGCTCTTAAAAATCTAATTTTTGTAGTTATATCTGTCCCACTCCATAATTTATTCAGTTGTTTTAGTAATAGACATTCTCCTTTTAATTTCTTTAATTATGTCACCATTGTTGGTAATCAATGACCTAAGATATTCGAAATTTTCCACCACCTCCAAATTGTCCTCATTAACATACATTTCTTTCTCCACGGTACTTTTATCAGTATGCATTATCTTTGTTTTTGCAATGTTACAATATAAATTGTGAATTTCACTATTCTTTTGTGTTGAGGTTATTAAGTTTTCTATGTCATTCTGTAATGTGGATAATAATACTGTATCATCAGCATATCCATCCCTGGTATTTCATGACCACCGATATGTAGGGCATCATGTTGCTCCCTGGTTATATCATCTATCAGAACCATGCGTGAAATAAATGTGCTTTTTAAAATACGGGTATGATTTAGAAATACTGACCAGTAAATATCTTTCAGCTGCAATGAGAAAAAGAATCTTGAAGTGCTATACAGAAGCTATATAGTTTTATGGAAGTGGAACATGGACAAAAGGCAGCCACGTTGAGAAACGCCTAATATAATTAGGAATGAGGTTTCTAAGGAAAATGAAAAGGTTACCATTGATGGACGGAGAAAGCAATGACTCGTCGTACAAGAATGAAATGAGGCACCTAAATTGATTCGAGAAATTAGACATAGACATTCAAGAATTTATTGCCACGTTATGAGGAGAAATAAACTGGACAATTTATTGACATCTAGCGAAGATTTATGAAAAATAGTAACGGAAAGGGAGAGAGATAAACATAAGTATGGCTTGGCCACACGGCATAATCGAGACAATAAGACAGAGCATATCAAAGACTCTCTTGATGGTGTGAGATTGCCAACCTTGGCCGCCCACGCTTATCGACATTCTGATGATGTTTTGGGCATTTTTTGAAATTTAAACTGGAAAGTAGTGTCTTCGACTATTTGTGTCAATTTCCAACTCTCGGAAGAATTTTTATCGCGCTAAATGTGAACACTTGACATCCTAGATCAGGGTCTGTATCAGAGAAGACTAGGTGTTCAATACATTGCAACATGACGAGGAGAGGATTGTGGGCACCATCCTCGAGCTCATTCATCATCAAGAAAGAGGCCTTTGCAAATCACCGCTCTCATCCCAATCCTTTGTCACTTCCGCTGTCTTGTGCCTTTTCACGTGCCTTCAGAGCTTGTGTTCATCTTCGCGCTAGTAGAGCCGCTTTTTCCGAAAAAAATAAAAAACAGGTCCATCACTTTTCTTTCCAAGCTTCTGTAGCATTAATATGGCCAGCGGATTTCAGCTTCTAAAACAGGATGTTGTTTATCAGCTAGTTTTCTTTAATGTTGAGATTTTGAAGAATGTCAGTATTTTCTTCTTCTTCATCCGCGGCATTTCAAGAATGGCTTTGTTAAGATCTATTTCAAAATGTTTAATATTCTTCTTTACTTGTTGCGAAATAGTCGATGACTCACATCATTATGTTGTCACAAAATACGAGGGAGGCTTCAAATAAAACATTTAAAGTGTGACAGAAATTACAATAACTATTCCGTTGTCTTGTGACATGTCATTATTGTTGTTAAGGTTGTCAAGAGTGGTAGCACGTGACATCACGGTGCAGGCAAACACAGTGGCGCCATAAGGTAAGTTTAAAGATGGCCAAACCACTTTTTACATGCACCAAAGTGGCGATGCATGGTTGTCAGTCTAGCAAGTATAGGCGTGGAGTAGGAAGTTTCAGAACTTTTCGGTTCGATGAAGAGGTACAAGAGGTGGTGCATGAGTGGTTACATACATGACCAAGAGCATTTTTTTTTCCAACTGGAATCCAAGCACTTTATCGGTGTTTTAGGAGTTGCATTTAATGCAATAGTAACTATATCAACAAATGATACATCTGTTCTTTACCTTTTCAGAACATATCCACCCAAAATAAAATTTTAGAAAATGAAAGAATGTTCTCAAACTTGTTACATTATTTAATTTGTTTGCCAATGATTCTTAGTAATGTTTAATTTCGGAATTTCTTTGGTTAGTCATCGTCTCATTTATTTTGCATAGACCCCAATGTGTTGATTATGAAGCCAAGATAATCAAAGTTTGTAACATGTTCATTTTCTTCATTGATGAGTGTGATGTTGGCATTTAGTATTGTCCGTGAAGTGTGGTTGGCATTTAGTATTGTCCGTGATGTTGTGGTTGGCATTTAGTATTGTCCGTGAAATTTGGTTGGAATCTAGTATTGTCCGTGATGTTGTGGTTGGCATTAAGCATCGTCCGTGATGTTGTGGTTGCCATTTAGTATTGTCCTTGATGTTGTGGTTGGCATTTAGTATTGTCCGTGATGTTGTGGTTGGCATTTAGTATTGTCCGTGATGTTGTGGTTGGCATTTAGTATTGTCCGTGATGTTGTGGTTGGCATTTAGTATTGTCCGTGATGTTGTGGTTGGCATTTAGTATTGTCCGTGATGTTGTGGTTGGCATTTAGCATCGTCCGTGATGTTGTGGTTGGCATTTAGTATTGTCCGTGATGTTGTGGTTGGCATTTAGTATTGTCCTTGATGTTGTGGTTGGCATTTAGTATTGTCCGTGATGTTGTGGTTGGCATTTAGCATCGTCCGTGATGTTGTGGTTGGCATTTAGTATTGTCCTTGATGTTGTGGTTGGCATTTAGTATTGTCCGCGATATTGTGGTTGGCATTTAGTATTGTCCGTGATGTTGTGGTTGACATTTAGTATTGTCCGTGATGTTGTGGTTGGCATTTAGTATTGTCCTTGATGTTGTGGTTGGCATTTAGTATTGTCCGCGATATTGTGGTTGGCATTTAGTATTGTCCGTGATGTTATGGTTGGCATTTAGTATTGTTCGTGATGTTGTGGTTGGCATTTAGTATTGTCCGTGATGTGTGGTTGGCATTTAGTATTGTCCGTGGAAATTATTTTGAATTAATTTGTATCTCATGAGAAGATTGTGAATGTTACTCTATTTCTGGGCAGAGATGGTCGTGTTAATTATTGTGTAAACATCCATATTTTGAATAACACCCACTTAAATGGGGCCACTCCTCTCGCTATTTTTTCATGATCGCTGTGTTCGTATGTACGGATAGTGCATTCTTGCTTTTGATAAGCTATTATTAAATACGTTTAGCGCAAATAATTTGCAGATTTCCCGTAAGTTGTTTAGAACTAAAGCAATTTTGTTTTCCTAATGCTTTTCCATATTTTGTTTCAATCAGAGGCATGAAGGATATCCCTGGATGTTTGTGTTAGACCGGGAAGATGCTCAGATGTTTAGGCTGGGAAAGTTTATTCTGGCTGTGTTTATTCCATTACTGCTATCGTTACTTTTGGCATTATTTCGGCTCCTAGAATTAGCAGCCTTGCCACTGAATATCTTAGCTTCATGCTTAAAATTAACAGCACTGAGGCTTGTTCAGAAAAAGGGTTAAACGGATATAGGCCGCATCAATGTAACATTTAAACGTCCAAGCTAGTTTTGGCATTAAAATGTACATGTCCTTTGCAGGAAGTTGCAATCACACCATCTCCTATCGGCTGTTTGTGATCTACTACTCAATTATACATTCAGTAGTTGTTTTCATGACGAAACGGGACTGAAGATGTTAAAGATTCAGTACAGCCTTCATTCAATCAGCAGACGACACTCGACTGATAAACTGCGTTTTCAAGTTCCATGATAAACACGACACTGCCTTATTCACAGCGATAACAATCGAAATATCAACCTCACTGCCTACCTACATTAATACCAACCTGTCAATCTATCTCCCTGCTTACCTACCTGCTTACCTACCTGGACTACCTACCTGCCTTCCTACGAACCTATCTACCTACCTCCCTACCCTGCCTGCCTGCAAGCCGAAGTGGTTACTTCTGGGGATCATCGCTAGAGCTGGAGCTCTGGTGATCGTGAGCGAAGCTTTCGGCAGGCCGCAATGTTAAAATGAATCGAGCCATAGGTAATCAAACCCGGTGCCTATGAAGCCGATCCTGCAACCTTTTAAATCCTGTGTAAATATTCAACTGTTCGCCTTACATACCTACCTAATCAAGTGAGAGGTTCATTGCAGTGCGTCGATCACATCACACCGTGTGCCATTTCCCCTGCCTCATACAACCTCATACCAAATTGTCTGCAGTGTGTAGAAATCGTGCCTTCCATCACTGTTCTGAATAAAGGTAGAGGGCTGCAGGTTAAAAAGAGGAAAGTCGTTGATGGGTCAATCCGAAGACATTCCTCAGCGGGTGTGTTCACTTGAGAACTTAGAACCTGACGAGGAGTGGCTACAAGTGCAAACAGAGTTCTGTACATCCTTTTCAGTGTGCATCCAACTAGACAGGAAATGCAGACAAGAAAATCTAGCTGCTGTGGAGGCGGAAGTACACGCTCTGATCTTCGAGAATTTGTTAGAGGATGATGCTGTAATTTACACGGATGGGTCGGTCGTCCGAGGAGTGAGAAGTTCATGGGTCTTTAAGGCTCAGACCGGAGGGACAAGTGTGAAGGAAGAGTCTGGCGCTTTTGATTTGACCACAAGCAGCCTGACTATGGAAGTCATGGCAGTAGATAAAGCACTAACATGGCTCGAGACACAGACATTCAATCGGGCATGTGTCCTTAGTGACTCAAAGAGTATGCTCATTATGACAGAGACGGGGTGGGTCCGAAGAAAGTGGCTGCTCTCTCTGGAGCGCGGTCTCGGCTGGCAAAGATTAGTTTCATCTTCGTGCCAGGGCATGCAAGTATACAAGGGAATGAGCAGGTTCACAGGCTTGCATGTAGGGCTTCTGTGGAAGGCGGACGAGCCATGGACCAGGCTGACATTCTGAATGCTCTACGAGAAGTAAGTTGTTTACGAGAACCAAGCGATGACTGGGAATCTACAACCATGGTCAGGCTGCGAGAACAGCAAGTTAAAAGAGGTGTGGCCAAACAAGAACACTACGCAGGAAGCCAAAGAAGAGTAATAAACCAACACAGAACTGGTGTCGTGAGCCGCTACACGCTGCGGGATTTACTGAGGTGATCCGAGCACTTATGGAATGAATGGTTCAATGTGCAATGAGGATGATCTGTCGACTAACTAACTAGCTGTTCTGAATAGGCCAATTCGTGTTTAATATGTCAAAAGTATTTCAGTTTCGGCTACCTACCTACACAGATACTCAGTCATTCTCTTCTTCCTTACTAACAAAGCAACCAGCCAGCCAACAAACCAACTATCCAACCAACCTACCTACCCACCTATCTATTAACCTACTTCCGTCACTCACTCCCTGCCTATCTACCTGTCTATATTTTAAAAAATATCCTACTTTCCAACCGCTACACAACTGAATGTATTTCAACCAAATCCATAAATATAGTAATGTAGCAATAGCAATAAACGTCGTGCCATTATGACTTGCTGGGATGCGCTGTAACCGCATACATTCACCAACCAAACGCCACATGTAATGGAAGGGATTGACGGGTATGGGGAGGAGATAAGCTCAAGGGTTATGTAACAAAGAAAACAGAAATGACAAAATATCTGCAGAGAAATATATGTACGTGAGTAGAAATATGAAACTATGGCATTTTAAGATATTAAGATATGAAGGAAATCCGAAAATGTAGGAGAGAGTGAGAGAGAGAGAGAGAGAGAGAGAGAGAGAGAGAGAGAGAGAGAGAGAGAGAGAGAGAGAGAGAGAGAGAGAGAGAGAGAGAAGACACCTTTAAATGGCAAACAAATAGAAGTAAGGAAACAGATAAGCATGATTTAAGACAAACATCACGAAGACGCCGATAAACTGTGAAAGATGGTAGATACACCGTGACAGAATGAAAGTAAAGATAACTGTAATGTGTAAACGTGGACAGGACATAGCGTGAGAAAAAGAGAGATAAACTTCTGAGACACTTCATAACGTGTAGCTAGCAGATAAAGTATTTTATTTCAGCTCCAAAACATACAACATATTGCAGCACAAAGAGAAAGAAGAGAAGAAATGAACAAATGGATATCAAGAAAGTCTGCTGTCTGTCACACTGATATAGGTGTAATAGGTAAAATATTGAAGTGCTACAGAGAATCTGTACTTGTGTGCAATCCCAAAGAAATCAGGAGCCTTGGAATGTGATCAACATCGAACAATTAGTATAATGAGTCACATCACGAAGATTTTGTTAAGAATTATCATGCAAAGAGTTAGGAAGAAAATACAACCTGAAATAGGAGAAGAACAATGTGGGTTTGTAGAAGGAAAGGGTACAGAAAATGCTGTGTATTTACTGAGAACCGTAATTGAACGACCTATAGAAGTAAACAAAGATCTACACCTTTGCTTTATTGACTACACAAAGGCTTTCGATAAGGTGAGACATGTCGACATGATAAGGATGCTTGAAGATCTACAAATTAATGGAAAAGACCTTAGACTTGTAAAAAACATATATTGGAAACAACAAGCTGCCATAAGAGTTGATAATGAAGTAGGCCAATATCAGCCTATTAAGAGAGGTGTGAGACAGGGATGTGTAATGTCTCCCGATCTGTTTTCTCTGTACAGTGAAAATATTTTCAGAAATATTGAAGATATGGAAGGAATCAACATTGGGGGCGATGCATCAATAACATTAGATATGCAGACGATACAGTCTTGATTGCAGACAATGAACAGGACCTGCAACATTTAGTAGATGCAGTTGTTACACACAGTGAACAACGATGGTTAGAATTAAATTGTAAAAAGACACATATTATGGTCGTCACTAGGAAGAACGAAATACCTCAATGTAATATACAAGTAAATGGGAATATTCTTCAACAAGTGAATAGGTACAATTATTTCGGAACAGTAATAACATCTGATGGGAGATGCCTTGAAGAGATTAGAACAAGAATCGCCATGTCTAAGGTAGCCTTTAGCAAGATGAAAAACATACTGACCAATAAAAAGATGTCAATTGAAACGAGAAAAAGAGTGTTGAGGTGCTACATAGAACCTGTACTTTTATATGGATGTGAAGCTTGGACAATGAGCAGTCAAGCTGAAAAACATCTGATGGTTGTAGAAATGTGGTTTCTGAGGAAACTGCAAAGAATACCATGGACAGCCAGAAAGACCAATGAACAAGTCCTTCAAGAAACAAACGAAGATCGTAAACTGATTAGAGACATTAGACGCAGACAGTCAAAATTTTTTGGGCATGTTATGAGAAGAAATGAATTGGAGAACTTGGTGACAACTGGTAAGATCGAAGGGAACAGACCAAGAGGAAGACCTAGAAGCAAATACCTGGATGGCTTGGCCTCGTGGCATGGTCGAGACAGAAACACAGAGCTGATCCACGACTCTGGTGATCGAGTGAGATGGCAAAGCATGACCGCCCACTCTTACCGGCATGACACATGATGGATGGATGGTATGGAGATGAGGCGTGAACAATGAGCAAACAAGGTACAACACATCTAATGGTAGTGGACATGTGGTTTCTGAGAAATATGCAAAGAATACCATGAACAGAGAGAAAAATCAATGAGAAATTCCTACCAGAAGCAGATGACAAAAAATTTAGTTTCATATCTTATACAGGACGTAGCAGTTAACTCTAGCACTATTTGGCTGTGTCGTGTATCCGTTTAAAGTGTCGTCCCTGGAGTGAGAGGAATCAACACCCACATTATATTTTAACCCCTTATCATTGTCCTGGAGAAACCACTAGAATCCGTCTACAAAACTCCGTCAGTTTATGGACACCTCTTTCTCTCTCTCTATCACTGCTGTATCATGCCCCCTCTCATTCTTCCCCAACGCAACATACTCAATAACTCTAGCTTCTAAAAATTAATAACAGTTAATTTATTAAAAGAAAAGTGTAATGTATGTGAGAAGCGTATGCGAAGAATGTGTGACGTGTTCAATAATGTGTGTAGAATCGGACCATCAGATCAATAGCCCAGTCAATTCATCCTTGCAAGGACACACCACAGCACGTTAGGTCAGCACAAGACAACCTCACCCAGTGATGTATCTCTCCTGCCAGACACTGACTTTCTTCTGTAGCTACCTGGTAATCCATGTACATGATCATCCAAAATAGATACAGTCTATAGTTTACCACTGATCATGGACCGGTTGCACACTGCACATTATAAGTTCCTATAGTTCCTAAAATGTACAAATCCCTGTACTGTGAAAATAAGTATCACTGTTGTTGGTAATAGACTTGATCCTATCTATTGTCTATATTGTCTCAATTACAATGTCCCTTGTAATATTTCACTGGAATATACCACACCATGTGAATGTTACATTTAAATTTCTCGTTTTGTTACTATTGTTCGTATGATGTGTGGTGTATCAACAAACATCACCCACCCTAGGTGAACCTTATCACACAGGAATCGTTATATGGTTTTGCTCATCTGAGCCCTGTTCCGGTGGACCCTCCTGATCATAGGCCCAGCGTAAACAATATTGTCCAGATTTTCTTCTCGGACGTTATTCATTTCCGTACAAACAACATTGATTGTTCAACTGGTGTTCTCCCCAATCGGAGTAAAACTTCTTCAAAACGAGTGTAGAACTTCCTCGTCACTGGCAGGGAACCTTATGCAACACCGCATCACTCCTGGATGGCCTCTACAATTTGCCATAAAGACACATGTTATTTAATCTTTAATTAAATCTAACACTGTAGATGCTCTCCGAATTCCTAACAGCGGTTCAGAAACACGTCAGCTCAAGTCAACTTTCTTGTCTACACTAACTGTAAACAAGACATGCTTTTGTCGAAGAGCCTTGGAGTGTTCTAGTGAAGTTCTTTGATGTCAACACATCAGAGGGTTTCAGGGGCAGACTATCCATTTCAGAATTCTTTCCCCTTTGTTTAATCAATGCAAAAGTGGTCTCTCTTGTTTCAACAACCAAAACAAGCTAGCGAGTTCCTGCATTCTCCCAATCGGGTCACAATAACAAGCCTACAATTTTCTGTCTTGTGGGGAATTTTCAAAGACTACTGTATTGTTTGATCTCATCGACTCCCCGTAGTAAACAACTTGTAGTGGCGAATACAGCCTGTCGCTGTTATTTTTATCATCTGATTGTTAAATTACAGTGATTTCACTACAGGCTGGTTGTGATTCCTTTGAATGATTTCATTCATTAGTTGCCATTGCCTTCTGAATGACCGGCTCTCATACCATTGTATGGAAACCAACGCTATACAGTATGCTTCCAAATCGTCCGCAGCTGTATTTCGAACGCGATATGCGGGATTTCGAATTGCATTTGTTACACTTTCGCCACTGGAGCCGGCGAATACCCAGCACTGATTAAAGACATTAGACGTAAACAGTCAACATATTTTGGACACGTTATGAGAAGAAATGAATTAAAGACTTGGTGAGGACTAAAAAGATTGAGGTGAAAAGAACAAGAGAAAGCCAGAATAGTAAATATACAGATGTCTTGGCCATGTGGCATGGTCAAGACAAGAACATGGGGGTGATCCACGACTCTGATGATCGTGTGAGGTGGTGAAAGATGACCGCCCACGCTTATCATAATAACACGTGATGATGATAATGAGGACACAGTAACCCAAGCACATGATGGCTTCCTAGAGACAAGAACCTGCTATGGATATTTATGTGCTAGGTCTACCAATGTTGTAGACCTGAATGCATGTCACGTTGGTCAGTTTTTAACATACGGCAGCCAATCCTGGACAATTAGTAAACAGGCGAAGACATCCCTAGAAGGCTTGGAGGTGTGGGTTTTATAGACAACTTATCACAAATTTCAGAAAGTCGCAGTCATCGTTATTTGACCACATTATGAGAAGAACAAAAAACTGGAACAATGTTGTGACAATCGAAACGATTTGTGAAAAGAGAGATAAGAAGACAGCGTGAGGAATTCTTGATAGTCTAGTGTCATGGCAAGGATGGGAGTCAACACATCAATTGTTTCATGCTGTCGGATATCGCAATTTGTGGATAAGCGTTATAGCCCACGTCTGCCGGTAAGGCACTGTATGATGATGATGATGATGACGATGATGATGATGATGATGATGATGATGATGATGATGATGATGATGATGATCATGATAACAAATGCATGGGGCTACCCGTCTTTTCCTCACAACCTATTTTAAAACTGACTCAGTACAGCCCCCTATAAAATAATGTTAAAAGTTGTTGCTTGCTTGCTTGCTTGTGTTCGTTGGCTTGAGCTCCAACGCGAAGGCCTGTATGTCGGATGAAGGCATCCTGTTGTCCAACATCAGTGTGATGTCACACAGGACCTGAGTTTTGCGTGAGTATCCGTTGCCCATGTCTGGCTTATTGGTGTGCAGACTGGTGGTTCCTCGCCGTACAGGCAGACACTCTCCGACTTCGGAGGAATCGGCGATCCTACTGACTTTAGCCAGGACCCCGAAGGGACCTGTTGCCCAGGACGCTCGACGAGGACGTGTCAATAGGTCTTGGCCAGTATATAACCCGGCCCTGGTGCCTTGGAAACACCTCTGCGTCCCGTTAAAAGTAGTATAATAAACGTTCGCCTATCATTGATTATTGATGAGTGAAGATGACGCACCTGTCGGCTTGACTTTGATTACTGTGGTACGGTATTTACCTTAGAAAATTATATTTTCTTTGCCAAAAATATAACTATTAATGAGTCATGCATTAATAATTACTGTACACTTCTAAAGTACGTTAATGAACATATTGCTATTGTTGTTGTTTAAGATTGGCCTCATAAGTTATTTGTGAAAGAAACAATATAAGACAGCAGAGAAATCAGAAGGACAGAATGTTAAACGGGCCCGCGTGCCCAGTTCTTAACCCTTTGGAAATAAAGTTTTTTTCTTCGCTCATTTAGCAGTCGACAAACGCATGGGTCGAATCCTCGTCCCACCGCACTCATCCAATTTTAGCGAGGCGCCCCAGTGACTAAAGAAACGCTCCTGCTAACACGTACACTAGCAAAACCACAAAAATAAAACCACTTTAAACAATAGCATACGCGTAACGTGCTGGTTGCATGATTGGTGTGATGTTTGGTAATTTGGTGACTGCTTGTATAATTAGTTTGATAATTGGTAAGTTGGTGATTGGTTGTATGACTGGTTTGATGTTTGGTATGTTGGTTATTGGTTGTATGATTGGTTTGATGTTTGGTAAGTTGGTGACTGGTTGGATGGTTGGTTCGTTCGCCGAATATGCAGATGGTTGGATTGTCTATGAATGCTGGCTTTATAAATTCCCTTTGTTCTTATTCATCTTTTAGAATATGTTGTTTTCTCGTGCTTTTTGTGTCTTTCTTCGTATCCTTAAATATGGCAAAGCTATAAATGCTTGCGCTGTAAAGTGACTTAGTTCCTTTAATTAGTAGTCTCTTTCTCCGTACACCTTCTGAAGTCAGTATGAAAACATGCAGAGAATGTAGCAATCAACTTGAGCTCGTTGACATTTTTATAGAGATTGTCTTCAAACGGAGCGGATGTAGGGCAAAATAGTTTTCTAAGTTCTGCAACAAATGTTTAGCTGTCATGTTACAAGTCACGCGGTTATATTCACCAGTATCTGCTATGTTTCAATTAGTATTCCTATGTTTTAATTAGTATTCCTGTGATTTTATTAGTATTCATATGTTTTAATTAGCATTACCTTGTTGTAATTCGTATCCATATGGTTTGATTCGAATCCCTGTGTTGTAATTAGTATTCCAATGTGTTACTTAGTATTCCCCTGTGGTAATAAGTTTATTATTCTATACATTGGTCATCACAATTTCAACTAGTTAGTTGCATATTCTTTACAGGACGTTGCAGTCAACTCCAGTATTTGTTGGGTCTTTGTATTTTCTTAGCAAGTCTACTATCAGTTGTTTGCTATTAATTGAACTGTCTATAGAAGTAAACAAAGACCTACATCTTAGCTTTGTTGACTGCACGAATGCTTTCGTTAAAGTAAGACATGTCAACAGGATAAAGATGATTGCAGATCTATAATATGATGGGAAATATCATAGACTTGTAAAAAGATATTTTGGAAACAACAAGGTGCCCTAAGGATTGATAATGAAGTAGGTCAACATCAGCCTATTAAGAGAGGTGTGGGACAGGGATGTATAATATCACCACATCTTCCTTGTCCCTATACAGTGAAAATATTTTCAGAAATCTAGAAGATATGAAAGGAATCATCATTGGATGACGAAACATCAAAAACATTAGATAGGCAGATGATACAGTATTCATTGCAGACAATGAGCAGGATCTGCAACATTTAGTAGATGCGGTTGTTGTACACAGTGAACAACTAGGATTATAATTAAATTATAGACACATATTATGGTCTCACTAGGAAGAAGGAAATTTCACAATGTCCTAGTGAGACCATAATCTGTGTCTACAATGTAATACACACGTAAAATGGAATATTCTTAAACAAGTGAATAGGTAATATTATCTCGGAACAGTCATAACATCTGATGGGAGATGCCTTGAAGAGATTAGAACAAGAATCGCCATATCGAAGGTAGCCTTTTGAAAGATGGAAAACACACTGACCAATAAAATGATATCATATACAAGGAGAAAAAGAGTGTTGAGGTGATACATAGAACCTTTGCTTTTGTACGGATGTGAAGGGTGGACAATGAGCAAACAAGCTGAAAAACATTTGATCGCTGTGGAAATGTGTTTCTGAGGAAAATGCAAAGAATATTATGGAGAGACAGAAAAACCAATGACCAAGTCCTACAAGAAACAAATGACAATCGTAAACTAATTAGAGACAATAGACGGAGATAGTCACAATTTTTGGACACGTTATGAGACAAAATAAATTGGAGAACTTAGTGACAGCTGGTAAGATCGAGGGAAAGAGAACAAGGGGAAGGCAGAGAAGTAAATAACTGGATGGTTTGGTCACGTTCTATGGTCGAGGCCAGAAGTCTGAACTGATTCACGACTCTGGTGATCGAGTTAGATGTCGAAACATAACCATCCACACTTATCGACATGGCACATGATGATGATGATGATGATGATGATGATGATGATGATGATGATGATGATGATGATGATGATGATGATGATGATGACGACGACGATAATGATGATGATGATGATGCAGGATTACGAATTACGGTCGTAATCCATTCGCCCCAGCGCTGTATACAAGACCTACTTTTCTTAAATCTATCTTACCCAAGCAATCGTCATTTTAGTATCATACATGCCTTGGTCAGAAAAGACTAACGGCGTACCTGGCAGACCACAACACAGACTAATTCAAGATGTGATAATTTACGCGTGATAGAAACAAAACATTTGGCTGTTGAAAGAAAGATATTTCGAAAAACTGTTATGGGTGAATTGTTCTGCACAAGAATGACTGCTATATGAATGAACGATGACTTGGTGATTGGTGACACGTCTTGTTGAACCTGTTCGGTTACAGTTGTTAGATAGCGGAATCGAGATTGAACCTAGTCACAATGAACGCGGACTTAGATAATTTCAACATATAGCTTATCCGCTGATATTATGGAATGTAGGCTCCCACATCCTGTGATTTGTACTGGAGGAGAAGAAGACTTTACTTTATTGGCCCGGGTGAAAAGACACCGATTCTAAATCATAAATCATTTTAAAATCTCAATTCATTGTTACAGTTTCAATTTTTCACTGGGAACTACATTTCTGATGTCATTTATTGTGTCTCTACTTCTTGTCTAAGTCTCACAGGCTCAAAATTATCATCGTCATGGATAAGTGCGGACGGTCATAGTTTTCTCTCTTACACGATCACCAGCCTTGAACCAGGTCTGTGTTCTTGTCTCCACTTTGTCATGTGACCAAACAATGAAAGTATTCATTTCTGTACCTCCACTTTGCTCTTTTCTCCATACATTTTGTCAGTTATCCCCAAGCTGATCTTTCCTCATAAAGACACCATACAATCTTGACTGTCTCCTTCCATTCTATGTAATCAATATACGGTTTTCGTTTGTTTCTTGTAGAACTATGAAAGATTATGATAATCGTGCATTTGTTTCTGGCAACGGAATTTTGTATGCTCTACAGTATTTTTCTGAATTGTTAGCAAATCAGCATGCGACAGTAACATTTTCTAGTTGCACATGACAGAATTTGATGATTTACTTGCAGGCTTGACATTGCATGTGGCAGGAATATTTTCTAGTTGATTTGGCATATGACAATATTGTTTTACTAGGCACTTCCGGGCCAAAACAGGGAGCATAGGCATTTCTTCTTCTTCTGCTGCGTTCACCCGGTGTATTTTTCGGATGTGATTGCGTTGTGCCTGTTTACAGCGAGCTGCGTTACTTCGCCTTTAGGCCGACACATCTGACTTCTGTGGGCATTTGTTGACCGGGTTAACTTTCCCGAGGGGTGGGGGATAAACGGCATTTAAACGTCTAAGGCCTCTTGAGTGTATATGTTTGTAGCTACCATTTGCATTCGCATTTTCCTCATGTTGGACTGGAAGTACATGGTTCCATCGCCCTGCTACTGAGTTGAGTGCCTGACGCGACAATGTGAGCTGTGAATTTCGTGAAAAATGCCTTTTCATCTGACCACTATTGTTTGTAGCGTGAACTGCATGTTCGGAACAATGGCGGCCGACTTTGTCGCAGAACTGACTGGTTTGCCTTATGCCGAAAATTGTGGCTACTGTTTTTTCACATGGAACAGTGAGGAGCTAATCACTGGCACAGGAACGGGGCATAATGGAGACGGCCCGTTGCCGTGAAGTTGGAACCGCGACTAATGACTAATGACTACAACTGTCTTATCCGTGTTTAGGTCTATCCATGCTATTCTTTTATTCGAAATACCACTTTAAATAAAGCTGGCACACACGTATTGAACGTTTACACCTCTATTATGTTAACTGAGTCTCTGGGCCTTAGATACACGAATCACAAATCGTTATATTGTTTGTGCATCCTAGTGCCAATATATTCGACCTTTCTGCCCAATATGGAAGAAATCTCTAGGATTTTATCTCTTGAATAATCAAAGAAGCAGCATTGAAGACCCAATTTGTTTAAACATTAAACATCTTTAAAGTTAGGCGGATATGGTCATAATCATAAATCATAAAATTAACAGACATTAATGTGATCATATAGATGCAAACTTTGATTACATATCTTCGTACATCTTAAATTTCATATTTTATAGTTGAGAATTCTTGTGTTATTGTAAAGAAGTAATGCACAATTTATGAGATATACAATATCGTCTGTTTTATGTTCAGTAATATAATTATGTAAAATGTGATAGCCACAGACGCTAGACGGAAGTAAGAAAAACAAAATCAAACTATCGAATTCCCTTAAGAAAGCAAGATGTATTTTATGATCAGACATATTAAGGTCATTAAATTCAAACTCTAGTTTTCAATATTTCGCTTTGGGGATTACAGAGAAATGTGATTTGCCATTATTTTGCCTACACAAAATCAAAAATATTATATGATCATATGCATCCTGATAAGCGTGGACGTCATGTTTCGAAATATCAAACGAAAAAAGGCTTCTGGTCACGAACATGGAGGATAGGCAGTGAAACGGTTAAGGCTTCTCGAGTGTTTATGCTCGTGGCTACCGTTTGCATTCGCATTTTGCTCATGTTGGACTGGTAGTTTATGGTTCCGACGTCATGCTATTGAGTTTAGTGCGTGGCGCGACGCTGTGAATTTTTGAATTTCGTGTGAAATGCTTTTAAATCTGTCGGAGGTTGTGGAGCGTGAACTGCATGTTCAGAGTATTGGTGGCTGGCTATGTCCCAGAATTGAACGGGTTTTGTGCCTTATGCAGAAATATGTGGCTGCTGGTCTTCTGGTGACTGCCGCTTCCTTTGACGATGAGCTTTGTTTTCGTGGATGCCTTTTGTGTTGGCATTCTGGCTACGGCATTATCTACAGTGAAATGTTTTTACATCTGTCCGTGGTTGTTTTGCTGCGTGAACTGCATTTCGGAGAAAAAAATGGCCTGGCTGGCTAGAAAACATTTAGAAACGGAAAAACAACATCTAGAAACATCGAGACTTTGTAGGTGAACACCTGGTTGGGAAAGTGACTGCCACTTCTATCAAGGATGAACTGTATGTTTCGTGCTGCAAGAGAAATGTCAGGAACATAACTCTGAAATGTTCTCCACTTTCATTGACCTTACCAAGGCTTTTGATACAGTCAGCAGAGAAGGACTGTGGAAGATTATGGCGAAATATGGCTGTCCACAAAAGTTTGTCCAAATAGTGATGCTATTTTATGATGGTACAGGAAAATGGTGAACTGTCTGAGCCCTTTCCTGTCACCAACGTCGTGAAGCAAGGATGTGTCCTGGCACAACACTGCTCAGCCTCATGTTTTTAGATATGCTGACGAATAAATTCGAGAACAATGACATTGGTATAGACATCAACTACCGCATGGATGGAAAGTTGTTCAATCTCAGAAAGCTGAAAGCCAAAACCAAAACTAACAGCGACACCGTCAGAGAACTGCTGTTTGCTGATGATTGCGCTCTATATGCTAACTCAGAGGCAGACATGCAACACATTGTTTCAGCTTTCTCACATGCCTGTGCCAACTTTGGGCTCAGTATCAACTTGGAGAAGACTGTAGTTGTGTACCAGCCAGATCCAGAGATTAATCACACCGTTTCGAATATCAAGGTGAACGGTCATAGACTAAGTGTTGTGGACAAATTCACCTATCTTGGCAGCACTGTGTCACAAGTTGCCACAATTGTTGACGAAGTGAATGCAAGAATTTCCTAGGCCAGCGCGACCTTTGGCAGACTGTACAAGAATGTATCGGATAGAAATGGAATAAGCCTGCAAACAAAGCTGAAAGTCAATAAAGCAGTTGTATTATCCACACTGCTATATGGTTGTGAAACATGGACTGTTTATCAGTGACATGCTAGAAATTAAACCACTTCCACACCATCTGCCTTAGGAAGCTATTGAAGATTAAATTGCAAGACAAGATCCCTGACACTGAAGTTCTAGAAAGAGCGTCCATGCCCAGTATCCACACTCTACTAATGAAGAATCAGATTCGATGGACTGGTCACTTAACTCGTATGCCAGATCACAGGCTCCCTAAACGATTTTTTTACGGCGAGCTGCGTTGTGGTAAGCGCTCCCAAGGCGGCCAGAGGAAACGATTTAAAGACACTCTGAAAATCTCACTGAAAGATTTTGAAATTCATCTTGGCAACTTCGAGACTGCTGCTAAAGACCGTAATTCGTGACGAGCATCATTACAGAAGGGTGCAGAGTCACTTGTGAAGCAACCAGGACTGCAAGAGCTGTGAAGAAAAAGCTGTATATAAAAACCACTGCAGGAGATCTTCCTCCTGGAACGTCAAGCATTCTTTGCCCAAATTGTCAAAGAAAACTTCGAATCAAAATAGGCCTTATCAGCCATATTAGAAATCACTGCTAAATACTTTCAACCCCACTGGATGAAATGAATGGGCTTTATCATTCTTGATGGACAAGCAACACCTATGTTTCGTGGTGGACTTTTATGGTGACATTCTAGCAGCGGCATTATGCATAGTGAGCCTGAGCGGGCTCTTGTTTGTCGAGACTCCTGTCTTTTCCATTTTTCAAATGGGGCAGTAAGGAACATTTTATATGATATTCACGGGCACAGGACGAAGCACTATGGGGACGATCCGTCGCTGTGATGTTGGAACCGCGACTTACTAACAAACTAACTAATCTCAAACGATCACCAGAGTGTGGAAAAGCTCTGTGTTCTTGTCTCGACTAGGCCATGTGGCGAAACAATCAAAACATTTACTTCTCTGCCATTCCTTGTTCTTCTCCCCTCAATCGTGCCAGTTGTCACCAAGTCCCATTGTGTATTTCTTCTAATAACATGTAGGTATTTATTAACTACTATAAAACGCTCAATTAATGTTATCAGAAAATGCACAACATTTACTGTACTGCAAACCCACAATCTTCCGGTAAAAATGGCGACGACCTGATGTGTTTATTCTTCGGGAGACGCTGTCTTTAGTGTTTTAGTGTGGATTATGTGGTGTTATTTCGTATTCGTTTATTGGAAGTGTTCAAAAGAAGCCACGGAATGCAGGTGGTGGATGAAATTTTGAGGGCAGCCGACAGATAGTTGTTGGTTAAGGTCTCAAGTTTCGCGAAAATAGGCAGATCTCTTTCACGAGACAATGGCTGGCGTCACCGATCAGAAAAATCACTGTTATGGAAGGAAAGCAACGGCAAACTACCTTCTTTAAAAGTGCCTAGTTCATTATGATTCGCCTAAAGACAGATCATCGCAAGACAAGGACAGAGACATTAAAATTAACAACATGGAATATTAGGACGTTAAACGACGACGAAAAATTAGATAACATCAAACAAGAAATGGAAAAGAGAGAAAATTAATATTTTAGGAATGTGCGAAACGAAATGGACAGGAGCAAGCATTATGATGGATGAAGATTTTAAAATTATGTATTCTGGAGGAGAAGACCGACAAAGGAGGGTAGCAATTATCTTGGACCGGCACACATCAAAATCTGTTCAAGGATATTGGGCCGTGTCAGACAGAGTTCTACTAGTTAAATTAAGCGGCAGACCTTTTAGCATAAACGTTATTCAAGTATATACCCCAACAGGGGAATCCAGTGAAAATAGTGTAGAGGAATATTATAATGACATATAGTCTCCTTTAAAGAAATATAAAACATTCAGAAATAACCATCATAATAGGGGACTTCAATTCAATAGTAGGAAATCAAGGTGGCAGATACACAGTAGGGAACTATGGTTTAGGAGAGAGAAATGAAAGAGGATACGTAATTGTAGAGTGGGCAAAAGAGCAGGAAATGATTGTAGGAAACTCTGATCTAGACAATTACCAGTGTGCCAAACGATGAAGAAAGGTGTGACATAATGGTCATCATCATTTTACAGCAAGTCAACAATTGCACACCGAGCAGAGGAAACGGTACACTTGAATGCACAAATAGCACATAACACCCAACTTGACACCGACGATGGACACATGCCAGCTATATATGGAATAAACAGCGTCTACACTATCTAGAATCACTGGACGAAACCGATCACGTGACTGTAACTCCGGCCCTTCGTCGGCGTTCAATTTTGAACCGCGCACTTCTCCTAACAAGATTCTAGCAGTCTCGTAGTGATGGTCGAGTATTTCAAAAATATATGTCGGTTGGTCTGAATTCGAGGTAAGCTGTCAATCCTCCGATCTACCTGGTGCCCAGAAGTGTACAGTAGAGGTATCCAGTGTAGTGTGTCAATTTAAGTGTATTATTAATACAATAAAACCTCTGGAGTGTCAACTTGCTAGCCGCCACTTCTGGCTGAACTGCAACATTTTCCGGGTAATCTGTCGCTCTAACACTTTTTCAAAACTGCTAGCTCTGAAGTTCTTCTATACATCTGTTGTCTTTAGTGTGTGCATACTACAACATACTATCACAGAAAACTGCAGGAGGTGGAATCCTTAACGCACTCTTATGCATTTCATCAAAAATGCTTAATTTACTATCTGCCATCCAGAAGACAGTTCGTGCACGAACCACTGCCTCGCTTGAAACCTACATGTTTTTGCCTATACACAATCTAGAGAGCTCATAGAGGAATTATATCTTTCCTCCCTTCTTTCTGAGTTGAGTTAACAGGGTTTGATAGAATATAGTTGTATATATATATGTCAGATTTTCGCTTGGACAAGGCACCCATTATCGGCACTGCCTAATAAGGTTACGCTTCACAAATTGCCATTTGTGAAAGTTAGGCCTAGATAATCTGTCCAGACAAGAAGGTGAATCAAACCTCTGTCTATAACCAGCTGTTGGTAG
The DNA here is from genome assembly GCA_014155875.1 of Cepaea nemoralis. Lineage (NCBI taxonomy): Eukaryota > Metazoa > Mollusca > Gastropoda > Stylommatophora > Helicidae > Cepaea > Cepaea nemoralis. The sequence goes on from JACEFZ010016092.1 coordinate 44,919, forward strand.
CCAACATAATGGGATTGATGCGCACTGACTCCAGATGAAGAAGAAGAAGAAGAAGAAGAAGAAGAAGAAGAAGAAGAAGAAGAAGAAGAAGAAGAAGAAGAAGAAGAAGAAGAAGAGAAGAAGAAGAAGAAGAAAAGAAGAAGAAGAAGAAGAAGAAGAAGAAGAAGAAGAAGAAGAAGAAGAAGAAGAAGAAGAAGAAGAAGAAGAAGAAGAAGAAGAAGAAGAAGAAAAAGAAGTAGAGAATAATTAGTGGAAGAGGTACATTTTATGTAAACCTCTCACTAATGTGCATTGTTTGTTATCATGATTTTGCACGGATTACATTTTGTAACAAATACACATAAGAATGTTCTTTATGTTAGTCATGAACAACAATCAATACTAGGTGAGTTATACTCATACTGACTGATGAAGACTGGAGGGGAAGTTGTTGCAATTTATGAGAACCCCAGTCAACAGAAGTCCACACAACACAACACAGCACACAACACAACACAACAACAGGTAGTGAGAGGTGATTTGAGAGAAGAAGAAACACTAGTTGATTGATCTAAGATGTTCAGAGAAACAATTATACACACCATACATAACCAAAATGAGTGGATGAAGATGTGTATTTGTATGCCATTTATTAAAATGCCATCCTACCATCATCATGGTCTTGTCCTATCAGCTTGACTTAAATTGCTCATGGAACAACATATCATTCCTGTCAATGTCTGACTGTACACATCTCAATGAAACCCAGGTACACTGAGAACATACATACAGCAGGATCAGATGATAGCCACATGCATACAGTGTGATAATCCCTGACATCCCTGATTAACACAACACCAGCTCAGGGGGGGGGGCCTAGTTCCTACTTGCAGGCTGTTATATTTCTTCCTTCCTTACCATCCTTCCTGTACTGTCCTGTTCATTTTTGACTATCACTGTAAAACAACCAGTTGGTTGGAATACACACGCCTCTATGATTGTTTAAACAGTGGTGATCTTGGTGGCACAGATGGAGGAGAGATGTTCCCCTGAACTTGTGAGAGAACGGATCCATCAACACATGGATACAGGTTCAGAGGTGACATTTTTCTACAAAAACAGATACCACTACCCAGGAGAACAGAAAGCAGAAGAGGCCCAAACGTATTAGGCCTTATACACTTGTTGGTTTTCAGGAAGGAAATGTGGATACAATATAGAGAAAAAGACAATTCTTTCTTTCCACAGTGAACTAACATTTGTAGTCCAACATACTTAAATTGATTGTGAGCAAAATGGCAATGGGAGGGCATATACTCATATGATTTGAATAACTACCAAACATGCATGAAAATGTAACATGTGATGTGCTTTCTTAAGCCAAAACTAGGCACACTCAATAAACACACTAACAGTAGCTATTTCTCTACTTTATTTCCAGTTCAAATGTTTGTTTAAAAACTGTTTGTAAACAAGTTGTTCTTTGTGTCTAATTAATTAATAAGTTAACACAATTACCAAACACAAAATGGGAAATGAAAGGGAGAGGGATGATATCTATTGAAAAGAAGATGATCTCTATTTTCCTGCAGCTACCCAAGACCTATGCTATTTCTTCACTTGATCCTGTTTCATGCTGATAAAGTAATTTCAGACTATTCACAGACTGTAAGGGGGTTCAAGAGCTAATAGGATTCTTAGTAAAAGGCATATTCTTATCTTGTATCACTATCTTCAACGGGACCACCACCTAGACAAAACCCCGAGTCTGAGATATTCAAGGTTCATATTCTTGACTATTGAACATTAGAGGAGAATGGGACCCAGCTTCTATTACTAGAACCCGGGTGATGCACAAAAGTGATCCTCATTCCAATCGTAATATATGACATAAGGACAGTGGCGCTGGATAGAAAATACGCCGGGAAACCCTGAGAATAGTATAATTTAAAAGGCCTTTGTCTGGAATCCAAAGGGGGCAAAGGGGGGGGGGGGGCGAACAACAGAAAGGAAGCCCCCAAAACAAAACGGAGGAGATAAATAGAAACAGAAACGAATAATATAAGAAGGACATAGACGTTCAATTAGCCCAGTGTTTCTCAACATTTTGTGGCCCACGCACCCCTTCACTATATGTTCAGAATGTTACCCCCCCCCCCCTTTTTCGTATTTCCTCCATATAAATTTCCCCGCCCCTACATAGTATACGTAACAATGGAAGCTAAATTTAATAGCACATGCTAGAACAAGGCCCGACGTCTACATAAAATGTTATTTGCGGGTCTACTTAGGTTATAAAACGAATTTCAGAAGGGCGAGATATACAGAAAACCTAAAGCATGGAAGAAAAAAAAAACAATATAAAATAATCGGTTCTTGTATTAATGCGATCTTGATATAATTTTGTGCAATGTTATAATCACATTGAGCCGGGAGTGCAGGGAGTGGACATCAGGGGCCACATAAGTGGACATCCAGCAACTAATTCAGGATAATGCTCGCTCTGGTGATGTGATTATCTACACAGATGGTTCGGTGTCGAGAGGTAGGAGAAGTGCGTGGGGGTTCTTGGCAAAAACTAATGGCCAACGTTTGGTGCAGGAGAGCCTGGCATATGATACCACAACATCTAGCTTAAGAATGGAGGTGGAAGCGGTCTCTGCAGCTTTCCGCTGGATCGAGAATACGACACACACACACACACACACATACACACACACACACACACACACACACACACACACACACATCGTGCTTATAACTGACTCAGAAAGCATGCTGAGGAAGGTGAGGACAGGCATACTTCGTGCAGAGTGGCTAGCTTCGCTTAGGAGGTCACGGGTGGCAAGCATCGCCTGGATCATTTCTCCAGGGCATGACAGTGTACTGGGGAAATGAACAGGCGGACAGATTGGCTGGGTCTGCAAAACTTGGTGGAGTATTGATGCATGACAAGGCAGACGTGGTTGCGGCCTTGTGGGAGCACATGTAGGCCTACACCTCGGAGGAGAAGATGGATCATCATGATCTGGCAAGAATGAGACAGCGAGGAGTGACGAGGGGATCTGGCCGACGCTCGACGCTCAGAGGAAAGGCGAGACAGACATATAATCAGATTACTACTGGTACTACTGGTGTTGGAATTTTTCGCTGGCTCCTGAGGATGGGGACGGAGCGCCTATGGGAATGCCCCGAATGCTGTGATGTCGGCTCCTAGATTAATCAATCAATCAATCAATCTTAATCACCCCTCACCCGGAAACCTTAAAATTCCGCCTGAAAAGGGAAGGGGGGGGGGAGAATCCCCACCGGTTGAGAACCACTGCCTTAGTATAGGAATAGGGGTCTTGGGGTGAGTTTGTTGAAGGCGTATAAACCAATGATGAATAAAAGGTGAAAGAAGAAGAAAAAGAAGTAGAAGAAGAGAAGAAGGAAATGGTTCAATGTTAAAAAATGTGATGAATTGAGATGATCGTGTAAATGGAGAAACAATTATGCTAAATCTGAGAGAAAGGTCTAGACCCGTCAATGAACCACAGATTGAAGAAAATCCAGTTGAGATAAAATAGGAACAAGAGAATCATCGAGGCCCAATAGACAGCTATCAGAGAAGACAATCGATAACAATCAACATTTTTATGCTATAGATGTGAACCTGAATTTTTAAAAAAAGCTTTCGATCCTGTGAATGGACAACAGCTGTGAAAAACATGGCACTATTATCGAATTAGGGAACATGAGCTCTCTGTGTAAAATACTTTATTTTAGCAGCCAATGAACAGAAGATATGCAAAACTTTCCATATATTTCATAGCAGATCTAGTGTTTGCCAGAACTGTGCTATATCTAGAAATTAACACAAGCGATATGAGATCCTTGCGAAGGGCTGCCAACTTAACTATCCGAGACCGGGTAAGACCTGATGCTATTAGACAGAGAATCGACACCTTGTGCCACATATATTGAAAGACATTGAGTTGATTGCTGCTTTCTTTGCATTTATTTGTACTGCTGCCTGAAGAAGATAAAAAGTTTATTAAGTGAACAGCTATACATGTGATAAAATTCCCGCTTTTGTCAACTGCATATTTCGTATAAACTTGCAAATGTGTATGGGTATGTTTGTGCTCGCGTGCGTGTATGTGTGTGCGTGAGTTTGAATTCTTTACAATGCGTTGGCGTGTGTGTGTGTGTGTGTGTGTGTGTGTGTGTGTGTGTGTGTGTGTGTGTGTGTGTGTGTGTGTGTGTGTGTAAGGTTACAAGTACAATTATTTACAAATTTACGTATAGACATACATGGATTTATTTACAATATTAATGTAGGTTTGTGGGATGATAGAAATATATATATATATATATATATATATATATATATATATATATATATATATATATATATACATATATATATATATATATATAGATATATATATATATATATATATATATATATATATATATATATATATATATATATATATATATATATATATATTCTTTTTTTCGCATATCATATTTAGAGGACTCGCTGTCAACAGCAGAATTTTATCGCAATGGTTGATGTCTTGGCAAGATCACGCTCAGTAGTTTGCCATTACTTTCTGAGCGGCCGGCTCACTACCCCCGTATGTAACCAACATATGGTCATTTCGTTTACTTACTATATGTACGTAAAGGAGATGAGTATGTTCAGTTCTTTTACTTACTATATTACGTATAGGCGATAAGTATGGTCATTTCTTTTACTTACTATATGTACGTTGAGGTACCATCAATCTTTATTGACGACGCCGAACTAGAGATAGTAGACCATTTTACATATCTAGGATCAGTGGTAAATAGCAAATTATCCCTAGATCAGGAAATCAACATCCGGATTGGTAAGGCAGCAACAACAATGAACAGGTTAAGAAAAAGAGTCTGGGAGAACAGGAAGCTTACTGTCAAAACAAAAGTCCTTGTCTATCAAGCCTGTGTCCTTAGTACTCTTCTCTATGGCAGTGAAACCTGGACAACTTACTCACACCAAGAGAACAATTTAAACAGCTTTCATATGCGGTGTCTGCGAAGAATTCTTGGTATTAAGTGGCAAGACAAAATCACAAATACTGAAGTATTGGAAAGATCAGGTTGTGTGACAGTTTATTCCATGCTCAGTCTTCGTAGACTTAGATGGATAGGACATCTTAGGAGGATGGATGATGGTAGAATACCAAAGGATATCTTTTTTGGTGAATTACAGATGGGTAAGAGATCTCAGGGTCGGCCTCTACTACGATACAAAGATGTGTGTAAGCGGGACATGATTGATACAGGCATTGATAATGCACATTGGGAGCAAGTCGCCGCTGAACGTGTTGCATGGAGGGCAAATATCAGAAATGGAATAAAGTCAAAGGAGAAAATTATTGCAGAAAAGTCACACACCAAGCGTTTGAGACGTAAGATGGTGCATGATGGTGGAAATGACCACGTGTTCACATGCACCCACTGTGAACGGACATTTACAGCGCAAATTGGCCTTATCAGTCACACTCGCTACCGCCATAGTTAAAAGTTATTATGCCTTTTTAAAGCACAAACTATCGTCTGTCAAGACGGCAAGGTGCCAATGGTATATGTACGTGTAGGAGATGAGTATGTTCAGTTCTTATACTTTCTATATGTACGTATAGGCGATGAGTATGTTCATTACTTTTACTTACCATATTAGGTATAGGCGATGAGTATGGTCATTTCTTTTACTTTCTATATTAGGTATAGGCTATGAGTATGGTCATTTCTTTTACTTACCATATTAGGTATAGGCGATGAGTATGTTCAGTTCTTTTACTTACTATATTAGGTATAGGCTATGAGTATGGTCATTTCTTTTACTTACTATATGAACGTATAGGAGTAGGGGGCTGCGTGGTCTCGAGGTATGGTGTCCGCCTCGAGCGCTGGAGGTCCCGGGTTCAAGCCCCGGTGAGGACCGGGATGTTTTCACATGGACTTCTAGTAAAAATTCCCCCTGGTCTCTGGGTAGTGAGATCGGACGCCCGTGTGTATTGTTGCGCACGTAAAAAATCCTTTGGCAGTTGGAAATCGAAAAAGAGTAGCCAACGGCGCTGCCCGGGCAACATTTCGAGTTAAAAATCTACCCAAAGTATTTCAGGATCCTCACCGGTGCTACGGAGTTCGTGCACTGAGCTGAGTTTCTCCAGACTCAGGCTTGAGTCAGGAGAAGAACGGAGCAGTTATGGGTTGCACCCGTGTGCAGTGATGTTGATCCGTCGACTAAACTAAACTAAACTAACTATAGGAGATGAGTATGTTAAGTTCTTTTACTTACTATATGTACAAATAGGAGATGAGTACGGTGATTTCTTTCACTTACTAATCGTAGGAATAGAAGATGATATGGTGCGTTTTTTTACTTACCATATGTACATATAGAAGATGAGTATGTTCATCACTTTTACTTTCTATAGGTATGTATAGGAGATGAGTATGTTCATTTATTTTACTTATTAAGCATACGAATAGGAGATTGATATGGTCGTTTCTTTTACTTACTATAATTACAAACATGAGAAGAACAAGGGGAGATTAGGATGGAACATGGTAATATGAACAAGAGTGATAATTTCACTCGGTAGTATAAGCAGTTTGAAACTTACCACACGTGCAAAAAAAAAAAAGCCAGATATGTAGACCCCCCCCCCCCCCCCCCATGCCACCGTCTCATTTAATCCAGCATCATTTCTCTTAGTCTACCTTACATAGACAAAGAAAACACGAAGCCATTTTAGTCGCGTGTTGTTTATATATACTATAATATAACAGCACACACCTGTGACATTATTTAACATGAGTTTCCTTCACACTAGTAGACCTGGCATTTGCAGCAAAGAAAAATAGGTTTAAACACAGGAGCCACGAACAATATGTTGCACGATTTGTTGCCTGGCATATTTCGCTGCATCTTATGAGGTGCATATTGCAGAGTTATATATCATCTGAGGTGAATAAATGAATGATCATTACGCTGAAATACTTAAAACACGGTTATACATAATGTTCCAATGTGAAACAACAAAACCACGGTAATTTAAAATTTACAACGAAATCCTGCTGAGGTAATACAAAACGTGTAACCATCCAATCACCATGTGCCATGTGTGGGCGGTCATATTCTGCCATCTCACTCAATCACCAGATTCACGGATCAGCTCCGTGTTCCTGTCTCGACCATGCCACGTGGCCAAGCCATCCAGGTATTTACTTCTCGGTCTTCCCCTTGGTCTCTTCCCTTCGATCTTGCCAGTCGTCACCAAGTTCTCCAAATCGTTTCTTCTCATAACATGCCCAAAACATTTTGACTGTCTACGTCTAATGACTCTAATCAGTTTACGATGTTCATTTGTTATTTGAAGTTACTTGTTCACTGGCTTTTTGGTATTCTTTGCATTTTCCTCAGAAACCACATTTCCACAGCCATCAGCTGTTTATCAGGTGTAACATTAGAGATTAAATGTCTGATATATGGCTCATATAAAAGAAATAAGATAATAGCCCAATGAGGCATCTCATCTCATCTCATCTTGTTTCTCTTGTACTTTGCAGTGTCACGGTTAAGCATAAACAGTGAGAGAGTCCCGTTTATGGGCTTCATATATCGACATTTCCATAGACTGCTATTCCCTCTGTCCATCGGTTACGTAATCGGCCTCTTCTACTGCTTCCATTTGGTCTGTACATCATTGCTTGTTGTGGTATACAGTTAGTTGGTAACCTAGTTACATGGCCAAACTATTTGACTTGTTGCCTTTAAATAAAACCCCTACTTTAGTCCTGATTTGTTCATTTCTGATTTTTTCTCTTCTTGATACATTTAGTATTTTTCTGAGGAATATCATTTCTGTTGTTGTGATTTTTCTTTTCTCTCTTTCTGTTATTGTTCAGGTTTGGCATTGGTAGCATAGAGTTGGTAGGAAGATTGTGTTGTAGAGTGCTTTCTTAGTAACTACTGTTTGTTCTTTAGTATTGGTGCCATTTGCCCAATGAATTGGTTTGCCGCATTGCAGCTATTTTCAATGTCGTCTTCTAATTTGTAATTTGATGATGTTACGCTTGCTAAGTACTTGAAGCTCTTTATTTGTTTCAGGGGGTGTTCTTTTATATAAATCTTTGTTGTTGTTTTTTCTTTTGTTATAGTCATTACCTCTGTTTTTCACTTTTACTGGTGCTAATTTTCATGTTATGTTCCTTACACACTTCTTTAAGCTATCCATGTGATTTTGTAATTCTGCTTCTCATTTTGCTATTAGCGCTTGATCGTCCGCAAATAGGAGTCCTTACTGGTATAATTTACCGTTGGTTCTTCTTCTGTGTTCTGTTTGTCATGAGGTCTCTGGTTGACTATAGAACACAAATTGACGTAGTAAACCTTCATGAAATCTGTAGACAACACCAAGTATAATGGTTTGGTTGTATATAACGCTCACGAAACAAGCGGTGAAGTATGTCAACATGACACAGATACAACAGAAAAGAACAAAGCGCCAAAACACAATATTAATTACTAGCACTGGGGCAGTAATGAATACCACTGTTCACGAAACATCTGTCAAAGCTCGTTCTGGGAATCTTTTCATAACTAAAATCTATGGTTAAGAAAAAGATATAGACACAGAAAAAGAAGAAGAAGAAGAGAAGGAGATGAAGGAGAAGGCGATAGAGGGAGAACAGGAGGCCGAGACTTAGAGAAGGGAGGAGGAGGAGGAGAAGAAGAGGAAGAAGAAGAAGAAGAAGAAGAAGAAGAAGAAGAAGAAGAAGAAGAAGAAGAAGAAGAAGAAGAAGAAGAAGAAGAAGAAGAAGACGACGACGACGACGACGAAGAAGAGAAGAAGAAGAAGAAGAAGAAGAAGAAGAAGAAGAAGAAGAAGAGAAGAAGAAGAAGAAGAAGAAGAAGCAGCAGCAGCAGCATCAGCAGCAGCAGCAGCAGCAGCAGCAGCAGCAGCAGCAGCAGCAGCAGCAGCAGCAGCAGCAGCAGCAGCCAGCAGCAGCAGCAGGCAGCAGCAGCAGCAGCAGCAGCAGCAGCAGCAGCAGCAGCAGCAGCAGCAGCAGCAGCAGCAGCAGCAGCAGCAGCAGCAGCAGCAGCAGCAGCAGCAGCAGCCAGCAGCAGCAGCAGCAGCAGCAGCAGCAGCAGCAGCAGCAGCAGCAGCAGCAGCAGCAGCAGCAGCAGCAGCAGCAGCAGCAGCAGCAGCAGCAGCAGCAGCAGCAGCAGCAGCAGCAGCAGCAGCAGCAGCAGCAGCAGCAGCAGCAGCAGCAGCAGCAGCAGCAGCAGCAGCAGCAGCAGCAGCAGCAGCAGCAGCAGCAGCAGCAGCAGCAGCAGCAGCAGCAGCAGCAGCAGCAGCAGCAGCAGCAGCAGCAGCAGCAGCAGCAGCAGCAGCAGCAGCAGCAGCAGCAGCAGCAGCAGCAGCAGCAGCAGCAGCAGCAGCAGCAGCAGCAGCAGCAGCAGCAGCAGCAGCAGCAGCAGCAGCAGCAGCAGCAGCAGCAGCAGCAGCAGCAGCAGCAGCAGCAGCAGCAGCAGCAGCAGCAGCAGCAGCAGCAGCAGCAGCAGCAGCAGCAGCAGCAGCAGCAGCAGCAGCAGCAGCAGCAGCAGCAGCAGCAGCAGCAGCAGCAGCAGCAGCAGCAGCAGCAGCAGCAGCAGCAGCAGCAGCAGCAGCAGCAGCAGCAGCAGCAGCAGCAGCAGCAGCAGCAGCAGCAGCAGCAGCAGCAGCAGCAGCAGCACAGCAGCAGCAGCAGCAGCAGCAGCAGCAGCAGCAGCAGCAGCAGCAGCAGCAGCAGCAGCAGCAGCAGCAGCAGCAGCAGCAGCAGCAGCAGCAGCAGCAGCAGCAGCAGCAGCAGCAGCAGCAGCAGCAGCAGCAGCAGCAGCAGCAGCAGCAGCAGCAGCAGCAGCAGCAGCAGCAGCAGCAGCAGCAGCAGCAGCAGCAGCAGCAGCAGCAGCAGCAGCAGCAGCAGCAGCAGCAGCAGCAGCAGCAGCAGCAGCAGCAGCAGCAGCAGCAGCAGCAGCAGCAGCAGCAGCAGCAGCAGCCAGCAGCAGCAGCAGCAGCAGCAGCAGCAGCAGCAGCAGCAGCAGCAGCAGCAGCAGCAGCAGCAGCAGCAGCAGCAGCAGCAGCAGCAGCAGCAGCAGCAGCAGCAGCAGCAGCAGCAGCAGCAGCAGCAGCAGCAGCAGCAGCAGCAGCAGCAGCAGCAGCAGCAGCAGCAGCAGCAGCAGCAGCAGCAGCAGCAGCAGCAGCAGCAGCAGCGCAGCAGCAGCAGCAGCAGCAGCAGCAGCAGCAGCAGCAGCAGCAGCAGCAGCACAGCAGCAGCAGCAGCAGCAGCAGCAGCAGCAGCAGCAGCAGCAGCAGCAGCAGCAGCAGCAGCAGCAGCAGCAGCAGCAGCAGCAGCAGCAGCAGCAGCATCAGCAGCAGCAGCAGCAGCAGCAGCAGCAGCAGCAGCAGCAGCAGCAGCAGCAGCAGCAGCAGCATCAGCAGCAGCAGCAGCAGCAGCAGCAGCAGCAGCAGCAGCAGCAGCAGCAGCAGCAGCAGCAGCAGCAGCAGCAGCAGCAGCAGCAGCAGCAGCAGCAGCAGCACAGCAGCAGCAGCAGCAGCAGCAGCAGCAGCAGCAGCAGCAGCAGCAGCAGCAGCAGCAGCAGAAGAAGAAGAAGAAGAAGAAGAAGAAGAGAAGAAGAAGAAGAAGAAGAAGAAGAAGAAGAAGAAGAAGAAGAAGAAGAAGAAGAAGAAGAAGAAGAAGAAGAAGAAGAAGAAGAAGAAGAAGAAGAAGAAGAAGAAGAAGAAGAAAGAAGAAGAAGAAGAAGAAGAAGAAGAAGAAGAAGAAGAAGAAGAAGAAGAAGAAGAAGAAGAAGAAGAAGAGAAGAAGAAGAAGAAGAAGAAGAAGAAGAAGAAGAAGAAGAAGAAGAAGAAGAAGAAGAAGAAGAAGAAGAAGAAGAAGAAGAAGAAGAAGAAGAAGAAGAAGAAGAAGAAGAAGAAGAAGAAGAAAGAAGAAGAAGAAAGAAGAAGAAGAAGAAGAAGAAGAAGAAGAAGAAGAAGAAGAAGAAGAAGAAGAAGAAGAAGGGGAGGATAATGAGGAGGTGGAAGGAACAGAAGGAGAGAAGAAGACGAGGAAGTGTTGGGGGAGGAGGGGAAGGAGGAAGAAGAAGAAGAAAGGAGAAGCAAAACAACAAGAACGAGAAGAACATAAAGTCTACATAAATATAAATTTAACATAACACTCTATATATACAACAAGAAGAACATAAAGTCTACATAAATATAAATTTAACATAACACTCTATATATACAACAAGAAGAACATAAAGTCTACATAAATATAAATTTAACATAACACTCTATATATACAACAAGAAGAACATAAAGTCTACATAAATATAAATTTAACATAACACTCTATATATACAACAAGAAGAACATAAAGTCTACATAAATATAAATTTAACATAACACTCTATATATACAACAAGAAGAACATAAAGTCTACATAAATATAAATTTAACATAACACTCTATATATACAACAAACCACGTGAAGTTCATACACCAGCATCCAAAGCAGAAAAGCTATGTCAGCGGCATACACTGATGCATTTATCTTCAAATATTAAAAATGCATATAATGTACCTTGTTCCCCCCCCCCCCCCCCCCCAAAAAAAAAATAAAAATAAATGAATCATTATGTGCCACGAATATAATTCTATACATAAAATTGGCGTGCGCATTCATTGTGCTACGAGCACGGAAATACCATACAATTGGACCGATTCTGAGCTAATCTTCTTCCTCTTTATCTACTTCTTCTTCTTCATCTAGTTCTTCTTCGTCATCCCTCGCACTCAGACACGCACTTTAATGACTCCATTAAAGGCAGTACTTAGTTCTGGCTTGTTCTCATTGACGTATATTGCAGTACGCGTTGTTCAAAGAAACTGGTTCATACCACGGATTATTTTACTGTCATTATTTGTGAAAGTCGGGCAGGAATAGAAACTGCCTGGCTATCAAGCGACTGTTGACACCACACACACACACAACACACACACACACACACACACACACACACACACACACACACACACACACACACACACACACAGCACACACACACACACACACACACACCACACACACACACACACAGCACACACACACACACACACACACACACACACACACACACACACACACACACACACACACACACACACACACACACACACACACACACACACACACACACACACACACAGCACACACAACCACACACACACACACACACACACACACACACACACACACACACACACACACACACACACACACACACAACACACACACACACACACACACACACACACACACACACCACACACACACACACACACACACACACACACACACACACACACACACACACACACACACACACACACACACACACACACACACACACACACACACACACACACACACACACACACACACACACACACACACACACACACACACCGCACGCACGCACGCACGCACGCACGCACGCACGCACGCGACGCACGCACG